>CM029647.1:40961689-40964189 GCA_017311315.1 Dendrocalamus latiflorus
TGCAGCCGCAGCCACAAGAATCAGAAGCGAGCGCAGCTCTTATTTCTAATTTCTTAGCTACAATATAGTAAGTACATGCTAATGTCCTAAATACTATGGTTACAAATATGCAGGGGCCACATACCCAGAATTGTAGTCAAGTCAACAAGGATTTTGTCCGGTCATCGTTACCACGTGAGCCAATGGTTGCAAAGGTATGTTAGATATGTCTATTGCATCAAAAACTGAAATCTAATTAACTAAGAATATTCAGAGTCGAATGGTTTAGAAGTGAGGCTTTAGATAGATTAGACTTTTAGATCAGTGTTTCACCCATGGATGCATATCGTTATGTTTCCTTGCAAGTCAATAAATCTTGAGAATAGTATATAATAATGTTACCTACCTTGCAATATATCTTTTCACATGGTGTTGCTTTACTATAATTTGATTTTATTTTATTGGTGATTTCATTTAGGAGCATTATATTTCTATTCCTAGCTAATTATAAGTTGTTTTTAATTAAGTGCAGCCCATTGTTACATTTCCTTCCGAGTGTTGCTACTACTCTGAATATGATATTTTTTTGGAGGGAATCTGAATGTGAGATTTAGTTTACAGTCTTGCTGCAACTCCCAATATGAATTTGAAAACAATAATCTGCGCTAAATTTATGGAATATTTGTGTTCATTGGCTATAGGCTTGCTAGAGTTTTCTTGTATGAACTGAAATCTCCAATATGAAATATGGTCTGAGATGTGCTAACATTATGAAATATTCCAGTCATGTACATCTATTTTGATTATCAGAAATCTAAATTGAGTGGTAGATAACCCATGTTACATGTCACAAAACTGAGAGTTCAACTATGACTGCAGGTGGCACATATTGAGAATCAGGGTCAAGCAGATAAGGGTTCTAAAGGCCTAACTTTACCACGTGGTAGCATAATGACCAACATGGTATGTCTATGTTCCGATTACTGTAACCCTTCATATAGTTGTCCTCTTATTTCTATTTTCCTTGCTTAGTAGATTTATTTTCAAGATTCAATTGGTTCTGTGCCATCTTAAACAATCTATATAGTTTACTGAAATGCATTATGTTGGTCACCTCCTTGCTGTGGTGGGTAGGATCATAAAATTGCATGTAGGGTTATCTTCCATGCTTCCTCTTTTTGAACTGGCATTCGTTCCATCCACAGTATCAAAATCAAGGTGAGCTCAGCATTTCCTCTGTCAAAATTGTAGCCAAAATTATAAAATGGCTCTGTGCAAATAATTTATTAGTTAGCTTTGGTTGTCTAGCATTTCCTCTGTCAAAATTGTAGCCAAAATCATAAATGGAACTCAGGAATTTATGACTATCTGTGTAATGTTGACCTGACAGCAAAGGCATGCTAGATTTATATATGTTCATATTATTGTCACAATTTTCATAAGTTTGGCCCCTGCACCTTTTGGTTGATATTCACTTGTATGGTAGGGCTGCTTGAGTGACCACCAGCTTGTATCTGTACATTTGGTTTTGTTTATGTCTACATCTACGTAAACACATTCAGTACTAGGTTAGACCACATCAAAAGTAAATTTTGATGTGCTAGCTAGATAAATATTATAGGAAGATAACAATTGACATCTCACTACATTTTACCCAGAAGTGCCTCTAAGTTTAATTCAAATAAAAGTGATAATGACGTTCCTAAGAGTAATTGAATCAGTAGGTATGCTGGAATCATGCACTAGCTAATTTTACCAGTCAGGACCAGTACTTAATTTTAATTGTTGGTTGAACTTGCTAGATAGATGATATGCTTTGATTGTGTCTACTGCAGAGATCTCAAAGAATTAAAGCTCCAGCTCATAATCAATCAGGATCGGTATGTACTTGTTTCCCCTGTTGTTTCGAAGCTAAATTAATTACAAGTTTGAAGATCATAGCTTTATGTTTTACAAAATGGTAGAGCCAAGTGGAAGTCTATCTTATTTCACTAAGAAACAAATGTAAAGTCGTGGCCAAAGGAAAGTTAGTGACTACTGACAGCACTCGAAATATTGGTGGCACCATGCTTGGGAAAGAATTTGTTGGGGTTTATGTTGATGCCCTTGAAAATAATGGCAATGGAAACAATGGAGATGAGATGTTACCTAGACCACTCTATTCTATGAAAACTATGAGAGATGCTATTGGCTTTATTGTTGCTTGGCCCCGTTCACATGTAAGTTTTCTGTTATATTAACCAAATGCTTTACAGTTTTGTAATTTCCTAAAATTGTACTATCCCTCTAAACACATGAATCATTGTAGGTTAAAAGACTTAAGAGTTCAACTCAAACCTGCACAACCTTGGTATGTTTCGTTCTTCAAGTGCTAGATCCGTTTGATTAGAATTTATGTGCGTCAACTTAATCTCCTCTTATTTTGCAGCATGATGGAAACATGTAACTTGATGTGGATGGAAAGACAAGCTACAAGTTTCGGAGTGAACAAGATAGATTTTAGATGTTAGAGAAAAAATAT
>CM029647.1:40969189-41210237 GCA_017311315.1 Dendrocalamus latiflorus
GCCAGCATGTCAACGCGGCAGAAAAATCGGGAACAGTTACGCCGCTTTATCTCCACGTTAATTACGAGAGCTTTTCCTGCGGGTATACTTGTAATGGTTATTGGGTTTATTATGAATATCAAGCGTGCTATCTTACCCATTAGCCCGATCAAGCTGGTGGGAATTTTATGATGATGAATGGTGGATACAATAGGAGTAACTACACCTGGGAGTAGAAAAAAGGTGTCCTATATATATATATATATATATAGTATAAATAACAGGGGCACCTAGGTGTCTGGACACCTAGTCTCCCTACCTTTGGATTGCTTTTAGATGCGTGCTAGTGTGATTGAGACTTTCCATCCATGATTAAGACTTTCCTTCCATGATTGATTTAGCATGCCTAATATATTACATACCATTGCTCTAGCACGTATCTAAAAGCAATCTAACGGCAGGGAGCCTAGGTGTCTGGGCACCTAGGTGTCCCATTTCAGCGTCCTATATATATATATATATATATATATATATATATATATATATATATATATATATATATATATATATATATATATATATATATATATATACACACACACGTACGTTCTCCGCAAATACAAACCCGAGTTTCTGAGAGAAGGCAACCTCGAAGAGTCAGCAATGGTGGACGTATGGCTCGACGTGGAAGCCCATCAGTACCAGCCCGTACTGCAGCCCATCGTGTTGCACTGCAACATCAACCCGTACATCGGCGGCACCCGCGACCAGAACGTCGTCGACGAGAACGTCCAGAAGCTGAAGAAGCTGCTCGAGGTGTACGAGGCGCGGCTGTCGACCTCCAGGTACCTGGCGGGAGATTTCATCAGCCTCGCGCTACTTCATGGCGACCGAGTACGCCACCGTGGTTGACGCGTACCCGCATGTCAAGGCATGGTGGGATGCGATTCTGGCGAGGCCGTCGGTCAAGAAGGTGATGGCCGGCATGCCTCCGGACTTCGGCTTCGGAAGTGGGAACATTCCGTAGTGCATGCATGTGTTTGCAGCTTCGGTACTTCCAATCGCATTTCCAATAAATAAAGCATTTGGGATCTCAGCGCGTTGTGCGGCTAATATCTTCTTACCCACCCAGCATATATATGTACTTTGATGTCTGTAATTGTGTGTACCATGTTGTGCTCGTACCCGTCTACTCAACACAAATAATCCATTTGTTCAATCAATTCTCATGCACATTACAAATTTACAACGTTATTGATCTCCATTTACGCAGTCACATGCCAAGACCTAAAAGCCCAACGCATCATTGAACCCGGTGCCTTGGGCGGCGTCGGCTTCCAATTAAGTCACCGATCATGTCCCCGAACATCATCCAGCCGACTGCACCGCCGATGAGCCAGAGGCCCATCCCCATCCCGCTGGCCTGCCTCACCGGTGCTGCAACCGGTGGTGCCGTGTAATACGGTGTGAGTACGAGTCTGGGACACAGTAAAGTCCGTTTCTATGTGTTACTCAAGGTGAAGTGTGATCAAACTTAAAAACTAAGTACGTATATTAGTTGAAGAGTACTATAATGAAGAGCCTTGCAACCAATTTTTGATAAGAGCAAGAGAATAAAGAAATTTAAAAAAACTCAGCAACGTAGTTGCGGCCGAAGCAATTCTCCGTTGTTCTCTATTCACTACTACAGAAATACTATTAGTAGACGCCAAATCACAGACGGTTTGACAAAACCATCTGTGACGTACACTAGCACAGACCGGAGTAAACATATTGACACTCGTTTTCATTTTATCCGAGAGTGTATCGACGGGAAGAAGATCGTCCTCGAGCACACATCGACAGAACATCAGCTCGCGGACATTCTCACCAAGGTGCTTGAGCGTGTTCGCTTCCAGGAGCTGCACACTAAGATCGGCGTCGATGATTGTGTCAAGAAGGGGGAGAAATGTTGACAAATTCCATACGTGTCACCACCAAATTTGTCATATTTAACTTACTATGTTTAGCTAGCTTGCTATGTTTAGTATGTGATTTCCTACCATGTTTAGCTAGCTTGCTATGTTTAACTTGTTGTATTCGTTACCTATATAGGTAGATTAGTTTCTATGTTTAGCTTGTAATCTCCCTATAAATAGTTGAGAAATACAATCATCAAGCTGTGAGTTTCTTGCAGCACCAAAACAACCATTGTGTTTGCGTGAGTTGTTCTTGCATTGTCAGAAATCCACTGGCATCCTGATCATCGGTGATTTCCGTCAGGCCAAGCGGGACTACAGTGGTGTAGGCACGACATGGTGCCAGACCACAGGTGCACGTGGGTGCAGTGCGGGGGAGCCGATGTGGGATTTTGTCAAGATCGTCGGACCACAGCCGTCCATGAGGAGTCAATGGAACAGGGGAGGTAGCACGGGAGCCAATGCAGGAGGGGACGCGGCGGTCAAGCATGGGACCATGACAGCGCAAGTGTGGCAGAGCCAGACCATGGCGAGGCAGTGCGCTCGGAGTCAGTGAGAGAATAGGGGCAGGGAGAGAGGAGGATGAAAGGGGGAGGTGCCAAATGGGCCAGGGCAGCCATGGGCCGAAAGGGAGAAGGCCAAGAGAAGAGGTAAGTTGGAGGCCCAAGAAGATTTGAATGCTTGCAAAATTTTGAATTCCCACCAAAATGAGAAGAAGCTTTGAAATTCAAACTTAAATCTTTGAAATTGAATTGAACAACTTAGTATTGCACAAGCACAAGCTTATCCCTAAAAATGGGATGTTACAGATCCTACCCCCTTTAAATAGAATCTCGACCCTGAGATTCGAGCTACTCCAGGAACAGAAAGGGGGAGTCTAATCTAAGTTGATCCTCGCACTCCCAGATTGCTTCTCGCTTTGAGTGGTTGCTCCATTGGATTTTGTAGAGACGGATGGTCTAGCGTCTTGTCTGCTTCTCCGCGGTATCGATGATCTTGATCGGGTGCTCAGGTAGGATAGATTCATTTAGAGCTCAATGGTCTCAATTGGGGTTTGCTCTTCAAGAACTCTGATGCACTTTTTGAGCTAAGAGACGTGGAACATATTGTGCACATCTGATAGACTAGAAATACGAGGTGAACTGGGAACCTCAATCTAAGATTATTTTCATCCAATATGCGTCTTTGCAATTCATGGAATTGTCCTATCATGTTTGAAGCTCCATCATAACCCTGTCCCCCGCAATCTAGTGATAGATAAACCATATTTACAAAATATACCATCCAAAGTTTTCTTTAATGAAGATGATGTCGTATCAGAAACATGCTGAACTCCAAGAAATCTCTCTATTACCTGCCCTTTATTATTGATATACCTGTGTAGGACAAAAAATCATTGTTAATATACTTTTGTAGGACCGAAATGGCGACAGAGGGGGGTGAATGTCGATCTTTAAAAATCGCCCCCAACAAGTATCCTCACTTAAGCTTCTTCTCCAATAGCTATGGGAGCTATGAAGATAGAAAATAAGCACTTACTGGAAGTCAAGGCAACAAAGAAAAACCAGATCCAGAAAGAAGCAGTCAAGAAAAATAAATTCAGAGCAAAACTGACTGCAAGCGGTAGTACCGCTGAAACGAGCGGTAGTACCTCTGGGCGGTAGTACCGCTATGCCGAGCGGTAGTACCTCTTACCGTTCGGACCGTCCGAACGTTTCATTGCTGCCGATCGGACTGGTCCGAACAAAACCGGTAGTACCGCTAGGATGAGAGGTAGTACCTCTCGAGGAGCGGTAGTACCTCTCGAAAAAAACAGCAAACAGGATTTTCAGGCAGCAGACCGAAACTTCGGATTTTTGGCTAAAAAGAGGGTTTGCTCTCAATCTCTTTGATCCAAAGCCTTACTACAACGTACCAAATAGTAAGGGGACCCTGAGAAACAAGAGAATCAAACCAAAAAGCAAGAGTTTCAAATTATGGGTAAAAATCTGAAATTTTGCAAGACCTGAGCCAAAAATCAAATTGCTTCCCAACCTTTGATCCTATGGCCAAGAGATTTTGCAGATATGTTAGCAATAGCCATAGAACTCCTCAAACAAAAACTCAGGGCATTTCCTTAAGAGAATCAAGAATTCAACCAAACCCTAGAAAAGCTCTGAAGAATAGGGAAGCCTCAAAAATGAAATCTTGAGATTAAATGCAGTTTGCTCTTGGGAAACTTGATCAAATGATCTTGGAGAATCATCCCAACCTAGAGCAACCCATTTTGGGCCTTCTCAACAAGAAAAACACAAGAACTCAAAAACTCAAGAAATCAAGAAATGAGGCATCGAAGGGAAACAGAGAGCACGGGAGAAGAACTTCAAATTTCATTCCAACCAATCAACGATTACAAGGGATACAAGGAACTACGTCCCCATACGCATGGACATTCGGAGGAATGATTACATGGATTCACTACTCAATCCCTCTCCTTACCCTCTCAATCCTCAAGAACACCAAGAGCTACACATGCATCTTGGGAGGAACACCAACACACAGAGGTCTCAGAAACCCATCGAAGGGGACATAGAGAGAACACAACTCTGCCTCCACCAACAACTCTCAACCACTAAAGCCTAAAGCCAAAACAAACTCTAAAACCTATTTTGACTAAAGTGTAACATCCCAAAAATTTGCCTTCTGAGAAATTTAATTTCAAATTAATTATTTTAAAGTATTTGAGTTTTATGTGGATTTGCCCTGAAATTCTGTTTTTGAAAAGCTAGATTTGAAAAGTATTCTAAGTAAAACCTAAAATTATTATTAAATAAAAAGATATTTTGAATTTCTATAAAAATCCTAATTCAAATTAATTATTTGGAGTTATTTGGCTTTTATTTGGTTTTCTGGATTTTCTTGAGTTTAAAACCTATTTTTGAAAATAAAAAGTATTTCAAGTATGAAAATTAAAATACCAACTTGAGTTGGAAATATTTTATTTAAGTCCAAAACTTATCCAGAAACTTCTGTGAATTTTTCTGGAATTTTTGGAGGTATTTTCATATTTTTCTGAGCTTATTTGGATTTTCTGGCCATTTCTGAAAATCTGAAATCAAAAATCAAAAACAAAATCCCCTCCCCTCCCCTCCGGCCGCCACGTGGACGGCCGGATGCTGCCCACGTCACCGCCCGGATCCGCCTCCCCCTCCTCCCGGGCCGACAGGTGGCCGGCCCAGATGGGCCGCACCCCACTCGCCCAGCCCATCCCACCGTTCGCCCCCCTCTCTCTGCCCCGCGGGCCCCGCCCGTCAGCGTCTCCTCCCTCTCCCGCCTCTCGCCCGGCCCCGCTTGTCAGGCCCTTCTTCCCCAGCGCGCCTCCTTCCTTTCTTCCCCTCTCCACTTTCCTTATCCGGCCGCCGACCGAATCCTCGCCGCGCCTCCTTTCCTTCCCCGCCCTCTCTTCGATTTTGGAAGCCATGTGCACCTCCGTGCCCGAATCCCCAATCCCCGCGCCCTCCTTCCTTCTCTGCCCCCCTCTTTCCTTTCTCCCTCCGCCGTGTCCGCGCCGGTCAAAGAATCCGGCGAGCAATCCTCGCCGATTGCCCCCTCCGCGACCCCTATAAAGAGGCCCCCGAGCAACCTCGTCCCTTGCCCCACCTCGCTCTGCCCCCTCTCCTCTCTCCGGAGCCCCCGAGAGCCTCGGCGCCGTGCGCGTTCATCTCCGCCGCCGCCTCCGACTTTCGGAGAGGAATTACCGTCGAGCCGCCCGCCCCCAGGCCTCGCCACCGCCACCAAAAGCTCCGCCGCGCCTGTGCGAAGCCCCTCCGCTCCTTCTCCGGGGTCAAGCGCCGCCGGGGCACCGACTTCACCGGAGCCCGAGCTGCGCCGCCGCCTCCCCTTGTCGCCGACCACCTTCCGGCCACCTCCGGTAATCTCCGCCCCCACCACCGCACTCCCCTCAGCTTCCTCTCCACGTTCGCCGCCTCGCCGCTGGCAGCCGCGCCGCCGTTCGCCGGTGAGCACGCCGCCCCCGAGCTCCTCCGGCTGGCGCTGCCTCAGTGCCGACGTGGCAGGTGAGGTGGCCGCCGCGTCAGCGCCACGCGGGAGCCACGTAGGCGCCTGGCTGCCACGCAAGCCGTGCCCGTGCGCCCGTGCTACCTCAGCACCTCCCGGGTCCGTGGACTCGGTCCACATGAACCGGGCCTGCATGTCAGTGACGGCCCACCCAGTGCTGACGCCAGCATGGCTTAATAATCTGATTTTCCAATAGGAAATTAAATCAGCCGAAAAAGAAATTCAGTGCTGACGCAATAATTCCAATTTCCTTTAGGAAAATAATTCCAAAAATTCAGATTTTCCTTTTCTCTGAATTTAAACTTCCCGGAACCCGTTCTCCCTCGTTTTAACTCCGTTTGAGCCCATTCAAATTTCTAAATTCATCAAAAATTCCAAACTATCCATTTATTCCATCCTTTCAAATATTTGAAATTTATTTGATGTTTCAATATTTAAATTTCAAATTCCAATACCTAGTTTAAATTCAAAGCCTCAGTTCCATTCCCAATTTTCTGTGCACTCTCAGAATTCAAATTCAAATCTTGCAAAATCTCCATAAAATCCATTCTATATTTCTTGGTCCAAATATTATCTCAGTAATTTCATTTCCCAACCGATCTTCCAGATATTCGTTCTCCCTCGTGTGAACCCCAAATCCGCTGAATCTTTCTCCTAAATTCATCTAAAATCATGATCTATCCAACTATGGCCTCTATTTGGATTTTTGAGTTTATTTGATTTTTGTTTGTATTTATTTGCTTGTTTGCCTCGTCTTTTCTTGCGTAGATTCCAACGTTGTCGACGATCCCTCTTCACAGCAGCAAGAAGACCCAGAAACCCTGCAAGAAGGCAAGTCTCCTTTGATCATCTTGAACCTATGCTTTTGAAATGTTTTAAATATTTTAAATTATGTGCATTGCTATTTACATAAAATCACTAGTTCAAATCTTTAGGAATTAGTTATTCCAACTTTGTTATGCCCTCATTTGACATTGATTACCATGTACCTTTGCTACCCTAGAACTTCCTTTGGCTCAATAATGAGATTAATATTAATCTTTGGGAATATTAGAATGGTAGTATAATGCTTAGTCATGCTATCTAATACCTTTGGAAAAATCTTGAAAATGGGAAATTAAGATTTATTATTGAACCCTTGTGTTTTTAAATGTAGTGGCAATTGGAGTTGCCATTGTTCTTTCAAAATAAAATAAAATGTGAAAGTTGGTTTAGATTAGGGTGGATGGTTGGTTTGGATTGGTGCAGGAAGCACGAGATCTTGTTAAGTGTATGTTCCACCCTAGTCAATTAAGGACCGACGCTTGTGTTTGTCCAGACTGAGCATTAACCGTACAACCACAAGTCTATATGGGTACGACCTAGCTGACTAACTTATGATAGTCTAGTTTAGGTGCCACCAGTGGAAAGTGGGTGCCAGGGATGGACTGGTTATTCACAGTGAGGGACAGGGATTTACTGTACTCATATGGCGCAAGAGGGGGCTTCGGTTCGGGCAGTTAGCCTACCTGCGGTGAAACCTCAGCGGGTGGTATCTAGCAAGATTAGAGTAAGGTAAAGGCTTTGTGATATTTTATCTGGGTCTCATGCCAAAGGAAGCGTGTTGACTTTTAGGATAAATTATCTCTTGTGGGTAAAGTTGTACAACCTCTGCAGAGTGTAAAACTATTCGAATAGCCGTGCCCACGGTCAAGGGCGGGCAAGGAATGCATGCACATGGTAGATTTCTGGTTTTGGTTTTAAAATCAAAAGTTTTGTATTCCGAGAGTGGAGGGAACTCTTGGAAGGGTATCCTGGCAGTTGGAGCCAGAGAGGGTGGATGGAACCCGCAGTTTGAAACTTGACCAATTGTAATTGGTTGGCTAGTGTTGGTAGATGGAACCTTCACTGGAAAGTTAATGATAATTCTGTTTAAACATTTACTTTATTAAATGGATGCCTTCGAAAATAATTAGTAGTAATTGAAATTTTAAAATGTTGCTTTGTGCAAAAGAACCATATAGCCTTCCTTTGTTAAGCCTTGCATCTATTGCATTTTTCCCAAGACTTGCGAAGTACTTTATGTACTCACATGCTGCACTCAAAAACAAATCTCAGAGGAAATAGAAGCTCAAGAAGGTGACTACGACTACTGCTTCGCTTGTGGCTGTGACGGATTCTTCCCGGAGGACTAGGTCGCGCTTCCCCAGTCAATTGCCTATGGCGTATTGATGGGTCGTCGTCAAGTTTATCAATTGCTTCCGCTTTAATTCGTGTGTGCGAGGTTTTTGGAACCTCAATTGTAATAATGAGACCTGTCGGTCCGTACTCTTAATTATTGTAATAAATCGTTGTTGGTGATGTTTTCCATTCTGTTTAACTGTGTGCACTAGCTTTGATCTAGGACTAGTGCAGTAATACACAGAGGGTCCGGGTTCGGAAATCCGGGGTCCCGACATAAAGGAAACCCTAAAATCCCTTCAAGTGTTCAAGTGGGCATGCAGCCCCTTCAACCTATTTATAGCCCACGGCTAACGGGTCTCCACCCCGTTATGCCCGCTAAATCCAACGGAGCTCGCTCCCGCTTGTGCAGCCTTGCGAAATTCCCGTTGCGCCCCTCCTGCACCTTCCGGGAAGCTTCCGCGCTCCTTGTCTCACACGCCTCGCAACCACCTCGAGTCCACGTTATCTTCGACACATCCCGACCGTTCTGACCTCAGCGCCACCTGCGCCTAGTCCGGTCCACCATGTCTCGCCACGACTCCGCCCGATGTCCTGCAGCCACACAAACAAGAAACACATCAAATAGCACCGCTCGATACCTGAAAGCGTAAATGGTATAAACACACCATACTTACACACACTGAAGTCAAAACCTGTCGAATCATCGGAATAAGTATCCTAATCCCGTACGACAAAGTCTGACCAAGTCCGACCGAGCCCGTTGCACCATGCAACGTCAAGGTCCAAACCACCCAAACCAAACTCGACTTACCTAAAGCGATGTCAATTACTCATCATAAACACGGGATGACCTCCACATGGTCTCTCAACTTTAAACATACTCAAACTATCAAATATAACAAGAGTGTAAGATGAAGCTACTAACCTCAAAACCATAGCCATTTGCTTCTTGATAGATGCATCTCGTGCCTCATCAACAAGTACGGTGAAAAATGCATCCCCAATATCATTAATAATGGCTTTGGTGGTCTCTTCTGCACACACTTTGCACAATTGTTGTTGTACTTGTGGTGATATCATTAAATTGTTCCCAGGAGAACTGTCAAACAATTTTGCAGCCTTTTCATCCCTCTCTTTATACCATTTTAGCATTTCTAGGAAGTTTCCCCTATTGTTCAAGCTAGAAGATTCATCATGTCCATGAAAAGTAAGGGTTTGTAATAGAAGAAATTTTAAAATGGCTAACATAATAGTAAAACGGGCTCTATATTTTTCCTCATCCTTCTTGGTGGCAACAACCATCACATAACCCACATCTTGCCTTTGATTTTTGAAAGTCTCGTAATGTTTTCTTGCTTTGTTATGAGCACTATTGACTTTACCAACATGCTCATTAAAAGATTGAGTTCCATTCTTCCAATAACTAAATCCTATTTTTGTGAAAGCATCAACACCATAGTTTTTAGCTCTTTGTAGCTCAAAGAGAAAACAATAAAAACAAAAAGATGCATCTTTAGCAATGCTATATTCCAACCAATCATGCTTCATGAACCATGATTCTTGAAATCTCCTCTTTTGACTTCCTTGTTCCCTCCATGGAAATTTATATCCAATAGGTTGGTATGGTCCCAATTGCAAATACTCTCTTCTAGCAACATCTCTAATATTTACATCCAACTCCTCTATCGATTTTTGAAGCCCAGGATCGGCAACAATATCACCTGGATTAAGCTGAATGTTTTACCCAATGTTACTAGCCCCAGTTCCTAATGTTTCTGGAGATTGGTTTGAGTTGGATTGTCTGTTTGACTGTGTATCTTGTGTTGGAAAATACAATGACAATGTCCTGCTCCTCTTCATTTTGTAATTTGTATCCTTAAGCCTTTTTAGTTAGTTCCTAAATAGCAAATGTAAAACATTAAATATATATCATTTCACCTAATCATTTGTACTTATTTCAAAACATAAAAATAATTCCTTTTATGGTTTTACCTGCTCCGCTGCTCAGCCTGCTCGTGCTCGGTACCTCAGTTGAATCGGTTCAACTCCCATTCTCCCAATCCATAAATGATAAATCCATCAGATCGGTCAGGCGTCGCCTTGGCCATTCAACATTTCAACCCGTCTCGTGACTCTCGTCTCACTCTCTACTTGCCTGCGCTCGCCTGGCACTCGCTGTGCTCCCTACTCGTCTGGCGCTCGTGGCTCCCTGCTCAGCGCTCGCCGGGCGCTTGCCGTGCTCCTTGCTCAGGGCTAATCATCTGAGAGCTCCCTGCTCGGTGCTCGCCTAGCGCTCACCATGCTCGGCTCTCTACTCCGGGCTCAGGTATGGCCTACGGGTCCACGAGGGCAAGGGAGGAGACCAGAGGGCAGAGCCGCGGAGCAGCGGAGCGCGGAGCGGCGGAGGCGCAGGTCCACGACCATGACCACGAGTGGCGGAAGCACAGGTCCACGACCACGAGCGGCGAAGCGGCCGACTGCAGCGTCGCTGCGTGCTTGCGTCCACGTCGGGAGTGAGGGGCGATGGTGGTGGCCGGCGGTGGAGGCGCGCGCAGGCAAGGTGCAGCCGGTGGTGGGGGCACACGTAGGAAAGGGCTGGGGCTCACATCTGATTTGGGCGGCTGGGGTTGGGGATTAGGGTTTTCTTCTCTAGTTCTCTTTGTCTTGGTGGATGTCTCATGCATGGATGGCCTGCTGACTTGATGGGCTACTATGGGCTGATTTATTGTTAAGGCTACCAGGCTGATAATTTTTTAGGCCTCGGGCTGGGCTGCCAGTCTGATAGTTTTGGGTATATTCTAGAGGGAGATAGTATTAGTAGTATTGCTGGACCTTAGTCTATAGCCTACCCAGCCTAAAGCCCAGTTTCGCCCCTGATTAAGAGCTTTGTAATCCACACATAATTTGGTGGTGCCATCCTTCTTTTTAACAAAGAGTACTGGCGAACCCCAGGGCGATAAGTCAGGTCTGATGAATCCTTTTTCCTAGAGGTTTTTGATTTGTGTTTTCAATTCTTCAAGTCCATCTACCACCATTCTGTAGGGTCTCTTAGCAATTTTGGCAGTTCTTGGCTTCAGGTTGATCACAAATTATATATCTCTATCTGGTGGCATGCTAGGAAATTCTTCTAGAAAGACTTCTAGGTATTCTTTCAATATAGGCATTTCTTCTAATGTCATTTCTTCAAGGTGATGGATTGCGCGATCCAAGGAAAGGCGATCCACACTAAACTTTATTGCAAGCCTTGGGTACTTGGTGAGTACTATGTTCCTATTAGCACAGTCTATCATTCCCTAATATCTGGCTAACTAGTCCATCTCTAGGATGATGTCCAAGGTTTGAGATTGCAATACCAAAATGTCTGCTAGGAAACCAAAACCTTCTATAGTGACTTCTACTTTGGGGCTCACTCGAGTAGCAGTTAGTGGTCCTCCTGGTGAGCTAAGTTCCATAGGTCTCTTTAGTCTAAAGGTTCGCAACTTAACCCTTTCAACAAACATCCTAGAGATAAAAGAATGCGAAGACCCAGAATTAAACAAAACTTATGTAGGTACTAACTTAACAGAGAACGTACCCATGAGCACTCCTGAGGCATCTTGGGCATCTTCTGTGGTGACATGATTGACATGGCCCTGGATTGGAGTCAACACCATTCGCAAAGCTTCAGGTGTTTGGTAGCTTTTGCTTGGTGCTAAAGATTGGCCTCAGGATGGGGTGGCTCCCAAATTGAACTTCATTAGGGTGACTTGATAGTCTAGGCATTTGTTGGCAAAATGCCCTTTTGCTCCACAGTTGAAGCAGTGGACATTTGTTGCTGGGTTGGTTGATGAAGACTGTCCTACGGGGAGGGCCATATGAATCACACTCCCATAGGAGTGTGGTGGTTGAGCTAGAGCCTTGGGTGCCAACGTTGCCCCTTGATGAAAGGAAGGGTTGCCCTGGTACACTGGCTTCGACTGGAGACTGCCTTGGGGTCTTTGAAATGCCCAGTTTGTCTTATAGCTGGCTTCTAGTATTCTCCTCTTGTTTTCACAGATAAGAGCCTTGTTAACCAAGTGGTGGAAGCTAGGATGATTGTGTAGAATCAGCTGCGCCGTTATCTCAATCTTTTCTTCCTCATCCACTACATCTTTTGGGGCATAGCGTGCAATTGATAAAATCATGTGAGGTACTCGTTGACTGACATATTTCCCTATTTCAGGGTCCAAAATTCATTCTTCTTCATCCTCATAATTCCAGTAGGCACGAAGTTTTGTCGGAAGGCAACCTTGAATTCAGCCCATGGGATGACAGACCTGGCCGGTGTAGTCTCTTCTTCTTCATTGGCATCGTCCTCTTCAGTTGCTTGTTCTTGCTGCTGTTGCCAACCTTCTTGCTGAGCGCCAGCTACTGGGGTCTCTTCTCCCATTTCTTCTCCTCCTCCTCCTTCTGACTCATCGTCTAGGGCACTCTCCTCTGTGGCCAGCGAGGTAGTTTTTCCACCATGATGCTGCGACACCCTTAAGCTGGTGGGTGGCGAAGTCTACCTTGTCCTCGTCTAAGCAATGTGCAAGTCTGAGCTTCTTTTCCGTATCTCACAACCAATCCTCTACTTCCAGAGGCTCAATGGCAAGCACTACTGCCTAACCTACAACAGAATACTCCTCCAAGGGGTGCCTGTAACATCCTAATTTTCAAAGCCTTTTTGAATTTTTAAAATAAAATTCACCAGTTGGATTTTTCTGGAATTAATAAAAACTTAAATTGAATTGTTATTAATTAAAAGGATTTAATATGATTTAACCAAACATTAACATTTGGTGAAAGCATTTTATTTAAGTTCCTTGAGTCTCAAGGATTTTTTTTTGGATTTTTCTGTGATTTTTTCTTATTTAGTTGCTATTTTCTAGAGCTCAAAATGTTGTAGTTGAATTTCTAAAATTGAGAAAATCCCTAAAAAGTCCAATAGCCAGTTGGGCCGAAGCCCACTCCCAGCTAGTCCACTTGTCCGCCCACCGGCCTGGCCTGCCCCGCCCTGGCCACACGTCACCCATTCGAGCCCACGCCTGCCTGCTGGATGGTCACCACATGTCAGCCATCGGCCGCATACTTCCACCGGGCCGTAATCCTGGCTGTTCATCCCTTCCAAGCCACTGACTGGTGGGGCCCACCTATCAGTTGTCTTCCTCCCAAGAGCTCGCCGCCGTGTTCATTTTGAACTCCGCTATTGCCATCTTTGTCATCCCCGCCTCGGCATGCGTGCCCGAGCCGAACTCTGCCACCATCTTTGCCCAGGACTCCTCGGCGTCCACGCTATAAAAGCCATGCCCCTCTTCCCGTTTTCCTCATCCTGCAATGCCGTCGCCTCACCTCCCGAGCCCCGCCGTCGAGCGTCGTCACCCTCATCGTCTTTGGTTGTCGTTTTCATCATCATTGAGCCCGAGCTGCCGTGCCGCACTATCGACCTCCATCATCGTCTTCGCCGGTGAGCCACCGACCCATCCCACCTTACTGTCTCATGCCACCATCTTAGTCGCCACCGCTCGGTCACCTTACCCGCTCCGCGCTACCTCGGTTCTTGCGCCGCCATGTCACCCCGCACCCCACGCCGTGTGACCCTTTCCTTCTAAGTGAAACCAATCCACCGTGCACCGAGTCTCTGGCAGTCCGGTCCCACCGGTCAACATCCCTATTTCGTAGACTCGTAGACCGAGCCGAGTCAGCCGCCAGCTCAGCATCCACGTCAGCCTTAGCCGCCACATCAGCAAGCCCGTCACTGTGCACTGTTCCATAAGTCGAGTTCAGTGTAGACCAGCCTTTCGTGCACCAGGTTCACAACATAATAGCTTTTTCAAATTTCAGCCTTTTCCTTTAGGTTAGATTTTTCGAGAGCCTGTTCTTCTCCGTCCTAGTTCTGATTGACCCGATTCTTTTTACTAAATTCATCTAAAATTGAGCTCTATCTTTTAGTTCTAGTTTTGGAGTTTTTGGATTTTATTTGAATTTTACTTGATTTTATTTTGTGTTTCATTTCATTTTCTCTCTTGTTAGATCCCGCCTTCGAAGAAGCTGAAGCAAGATTTGAAGATCAAGAGCCATTAACTGAGCAAGGCCAAGGCAAGTCATGTCTTTTGATTATATTGAACCTAGTTTTCAAATGTATTATGTATTATTTTATTTTAAATTATCATGCATTGCTAATTTATTACAAACCTTTGTATTAGTTGCTATTGTCCAAATTGATTAATCCCTCCTTGATAATTTGGTTGCCATGATTCTATTGTCACCTTAGGATGGGTAATTATCTAGTGATGCAATATTAGTTGTCACATGGGTTGTACGTTTAAATTTCTTAGTCATGCTTATAGTCGTATTGGGATCATCATCACAATTGATCAGTTAATTAAAATTGACTTAATGATATATTGGAACGTGATGGTCAGCCATAGTTATAAAATTTGTGTGCCATGACATGGGAGGTGTTATTGGTGTTGGATATACAAAATTGGTTTTCACGCGGACGAATGATCATGCAATAAAAGGGGTGCAATTTGCACATTGGGATGTGGATATTTCACCTGGGTAATACCTAAGGACTTAACTTTGTGCGCCATTAATTTGAGCCTTACCATACAACGACATATCTAGTATGGGATAGACCTGGCTAACTAATTTGTGATATTTCAATTCTGATTCTACCATAATGATGAACATGGTTGCTGATTTCCATGAGGCGCAGGGGTGTGAGGCGAAACCCTAGCGGGTGGAATTGGGTTAGTATTGAGCATTGTAAAGGCCTTGTCATGATCTCTCCACTGCACACCAAAGAAAGTGTGTTAATCTAGTGGCAATATGAGATGATCATATCTTGTGGGTAAAGTTGTACAACATCTACAGAGTGTAAAACTATTCAAATAGCTGTGTCCTCGGTTATAGAAAATGCTCAATGATTTCATACGAGGGGTAGAGTTTTCATAAAAATCTGGATGGGTTATGTTTGGGGGAAGTGAATGGTTAATTCACTGGTGGTTCATTCCGTGATTCACGGGTGGTTCATTGGAGTGAATAGCCAGCTCATTTGTGGTTGCTCTCAGTTCCTTTGATTATTTACTTATTAATCATTTCCAAGATTTGTGTTTTCAATCTATTTATTGTATTTACTTTAAATTGTTGCTTTATGCAAATTAACCTTTCAGCCATCCTTTGATAAGCCTTGCATATTATATTTCATCTTTGTTACAAACGACTTGCTGAGTACTCTACGTACTCACAGCTATATCCATATTTGCTTAGTTGAGGAAGAAGGACCAGATCAGCAGGAGGTACTAGAAGGAGGATACTTAGACAACTTCGCGGATTAGGACTTCGCTCCTTAGTCGATTGCCTGTGGGCATGTCGAATGGCAACTACGCTTATTTTGGTCTTTCCACTGCAAGTTTCTTCTTCAGGCTATTATTTGTAAGCTTGGCCACAAGGTCGCAACTCTGATTATTAATAATGTTTGAGTTTTTTCTTAGTAAATCGTGATATGGTCGATATTTCATCTTTGTTTATACTGTGTGCACCAGCGTGATCCTGGACTAGTGCAAAATACAAAGGAGAGTCCGAATCAGCAGATTCGGGTCTCGACAATGCCTCCCTCCACCATTAGTGCAGCTCCCTATGGAGCGGGAGCAGGAATGTCTCTGACTAATGCAGGGTGACCGGGAGTGCGAGCGGGAATGGGAGGGGCTCGAGCTGTAGCTGGGAGACCAAGAGCAGGACCAGGGGAGACTGTGCTTTCTGCTGGGTCCTCCGAGGTCGATGTTGGGTGGCGGGCGTGTGCTCTTGCGTGCCATGAACTGGATATAGGGTCCTTGGCATTGAGTCAGTGAGGGGCCTCTGGGGTGATGGTAAGTGCTCGTGCTAGTGCTGTTGCTCGTACTAGTGCAACCAAAGATCAAAGGTGTTCTAGCTCAGCCTCAGTGACAATGCTCTTGCGCTCTGCTACCTGCAAGGCAGCCTAACAGCGGGTAAGGTGGGTGCGGAGGACGTTTGAGTGCTTATAGCTAGAAGTTAAGAGCATCCACAGCTACCCAATCTCCTATAGGGCATGGGTGTAGGTGACCACCATCACCTGAATCAACTGGACCTGGTGCGACAACTAGGGGTCATCCACCCTGGCCTCGAGGTGCTTTGGAAAATGCTCCCCATCACGGATGTGCGGGAAGTGGGAAAACGTATATTATTGTAGCCTCTCCACGTGCAGTTGGCACAGGTGGGCTATTGCCATTCGCTCCACGTCCTGGATGGCATTAGAGCAGTGCGTCCGGTGGGGCCTGGCTGGGATGGTGCGGGAGTTAAGTTCCTTATCCCATGCATACAAGAAAACCTCCATGGTCCACAAGTCTCGGTCCTGGATTCGAGTCCTCTTGCCCCTGAAGATGGGCAGGTAGTGGTACCCTAAGTACTGCAGGAGCTACCACAAGAGTTTGACTAACTCCCCATCATCCTCTCCATGGGAGAAATGATCCCACGGACGTGCTGATGAGGTTTCCGCCATCTACAATTTTGAACACCAAGTGGTTAGAGCAGGCGAAAATATAAAGGGAGCATGGATAAGTGGAAGAGGGATAAGTAAAGCAAGTAGTATGCTATGTTTTGTCAAAGTTTTCTTAATTTTTGAAATAGGACTTAAGCACTAAAAACGTGGTCTATCTAACTATAGTTTCTACAGTTGTACGCCCTGATATCAGCCCTATCGGACCCCAGATTTAGCTAACCCAGAATTCTTCGTGAAACCACTTCACTATTCCCTGTATTAGTAGATAGTGCTCACAGATACATTGCTGAATCATTTCATACATTTCAATTACCATACCATTGCATTAATATTATAGTACCAAAGTTTTAAATAGACTGCATCAGGTCAAGTTTACAATAGGGCCAAAAGGCCAAATGTCTTCATTACATAAAATGTGGAAGTGATAGTGGAGGCAATGTGGTAGGGCACATCTCACCACAGGCAAGCGATTGAGACAACTTAGGTGCCATCGATATTAGCCAGAGACCTGACTAACATTGAAACCACCCAATAGTCAGCCTGGTCGACTAGACTAAGGTGGGATGCTAAACTATTGAAGTCTACTCTAGTTCCCACCGTCTTCACCACCTTCATCGCCCTGGTCCTCATAGTAGACATAGTGAGCTTAGTTCACAGACTCTGAAGGGGGGTTGAGAGCGAGGGTGAGCATACACAACCGTGCTTTACGAGTCAACACACAAAATGCATCTAATTGTAGATGCAAGGCTAAACAATAATGGCTCAAGTTCTTTTATTTGCTTAAAGAACATGATTTAAAGAGATTGAAAGTGTACAATATTTATAGAGGTGTAGGTTTCATCCACCTATTACATGATTCCATCCACCTATGCTAGATTTTGATCATTAGACTGCATACACCTAATTACCACGCTAGAGTTCTTCTCTCCAGGAAAAAGATAAAGTCAAGTTTACATCCACCGACTGTTTTCATCCTGCCCACAAAGGTTTTGAAATAGAAATTACTCGAGTACGATCCCATATCCGCCCTTGACCGTGGGCATGGCTATTCAAGTAGTTTATACTCTGTAGACTCTGTACATCATTACCCACAAGAGACAACCGACCCAATATCTCTACACGATTCCTTGGTCATGTAGATCGATTAACCATCACACAGCTTTTTGTAATTACCTCGCCCTATTGTCAGTCCACACTTATGAAGCCCCACCAAGGTAGAACCGCATAAGTTAGTGTGGGACGTCATACCCTAACATTAAGTGTAGCTAGACTATGACTTTCCACAACACAAGTGTAACAGGTACACATTCACATTTACACAGTGTCCCATTCATGCTGGATTTTGGTCCGCACATGCACAACTTCAGTCCCCCACCTATGGAAAGACTCCAAGGTCTAGTAACCCTACTTGGCCTAGTTGCACTTTGCAGACTTATGGTACTACTGTTTTACACTAGGAGGGCATCACAGGATTAAGTTCTTAATTTGTTTGGATGGTACATACCACAAACCACATATTCTCGTGTTACCTCCACACCAACCACTCTTACCATCTGCTCAAACAAGTTTAGCATGTTTTTAGGGTTTTGAGAAGTAAAAACTAAGTTGTCTCAAAATATCAGGCACTTAAATACCATGACTGTCCCAAAGCAAATTTTCATGTTTAAAGACTGATGATCAGGGCAAACTAGTACCCTGGACTTAGACAGGACTTAGAACGGCATTTAACTATTACTTATAGCTATCAAAATTAATAATATTACATAGAGTGACAAGGGTCATGGATTTTCAAGGACCAAGGATGGCAGTAATATAATATTAGATCAACAAGTGGGTGTTTAGCTACCTTACGAGTAACATGCGTTTGCATAGAAAATAAAGCAAGCAATTGTGCTAATTTAAATGAATATAATTCATATAAAATATAGGTTCAATATGATCAAAGTATTGACTCACCTAGATCAAAATCTTGGGGGTCTTGATGGTCTTGCATTGCTTCAACCATGTAACATCCCAATATTGGCTTTCTGGAAAAATTTATATTCAAATTAATTATTTTAAAGTAATTGCATTTTACTTGGCTTTTATTTGACTTTCTGGATTTTCTGGTGTTTAAAAGCTATTTTTAAAAGTTAAAAGGTATTTTAAAATATGAAAATTAAATACCAACATTAGTTGGAAATAATTTCATTTAGTCCAAAATATGTCCAGGAGCTTCTGTGAATTTTTCTGGAATTTTTGGAGGTATTATCATATTTATCTGAGGCCTACATAATTTCCTAGCCTTTTCTGTAATTAAAAATCAATTTCTAAAATTTAAAATCCAACTCCCTCCCTCCGGCCGACGCGTGGACGGCCTAGATCCGCCCACGTCGCCCCCTCGGACCCATCCAGGCCGCCCCTTCCCTCTTCCCCGCTGGCTCGCGGGCCCGGCCCGTCAGCCAGGACCCCGCCTTCCCCTCCCCTCGGGCCGACGCGTGGCCGCCCGCTGGTTAGACTCGTCTTCCCCACCGCACCGCCCCTTTCCTTTCTTGCGCCGGCGACCAATCCGAGCCAGATCCGTTCCTTCCTTCCCCGGCTCTCCCCGGTTTTGGAAACCCCAAGCCCCGCCGCGGTCGAATCCCTGATTCCCCTCGCCCCCTTTCCCTTCTAACCCCCCTTTCCTTTTTTTTCCTTCGCCCGAATCACCGCCAGCCACCGAGATCTCCGGCGAGCAATTAAGCGCCTGTGTCCCCTCCTCCGCCCTATAAAAACCCCCCTTCGGCTCTGCCTCCCTCCGCACAACCACCCCCAGCCCTCCGCTCTCTCTCCCGAGCCCCGTAGCGCCCCAGCACCGTGCTTCCCCTCCCTCCGAGCTCCGCCGTACTCCGGCGAGCTTTTGCCGACGCCTCGGTCATCCCCGGAGCCAACCACCGCCATCCCGAGCACCCCCGTGCCCGTACGATCTTCCCCGACGCCTCGGCCGTCCCTTCCCGCCGCCGGAGCACCGTCGCCCCAGAGGACCAGTGCTGCGCCACCGCTTCTCCTCGTCGCCGGCTGTCCCTGCTCGTCGCCGGACCCCGCTGACCTCTCCATCAGAAGCGCCTCCGCACCGGGAATGCGTTTTAGGCTTCATCCAAACTCCTCAAGCCTTCCCTCGCCGCCGGCATCATCGCCGCCGTCCTCTACTGCCCGGTCGCTCCGGCAGGTACTCCTCAAGAGGGTTACCTACCCTTTATGGGTAGGCCACGCCTCCCCGCCCGACTGGTTACCAACGCTTCTCTTCCCCCCCTGGCTCCCTCGGCGCGCGTTCGAGCCCCCGGCTCCGCACGCTGAGGTTGAGCCTTTCTATTATTTTCTGTACTGACAAGTGGGTCCCACCCGTCAGTGGCCGCCGGTCTGCGCTGGCCACTGTCGCCTGGGCCCCATCCCTCTGCGTTGGTCACTGACAAGTGGGCCCGGAGTCCAGTGGGTCCCACATGTCAGAGGCTAAGCCAGTGGGCTCACTGTCCAGTGGGTCACACAGGTCAGAGGCCGATCCCGTGGGTTCACTGACCAGTGGGTCCCACCTGTCATAATCTCAGAATAAAAATAAAAGAATAAAATTTACATATTCCAGTGGGCCCCACCTGTCAGAAATTTACTAATTTCTGGATTTATTCAAACTGAAAACTTCAAACAATCATAACTTTCTCATTTTAACTCCAAATTGAGCCATTCAAATTTCTAAATTCATCTAAAATCATAATCTATCCAAATATGGCCTCTAATTGAGTTTTTGAGTTTAGTTGAATTTTTGTTTTGTATTTATTTGTTTTGTTGCTTCGTCTTTTCCCGCGTAGATTCCAACGTTGTCGATGATCTCTCCAATTCGCAGCAGGAAGACCCAGAGAGCCTGCAAGAAGGCAAGTCTCCTTTGATCATCTTGAACCTAAGATTTTGAAATGTTTTACTTATTTTAAATTATGTGCGTTGCTATTTATATACAAGATTAGTTCAAATCTTAAGGTAATAGTTAATCCAACCTTGTTATACCCTCACTTGAAGTTGATTGCCATGTACCTTTGCAACCCTAGAAATTCCTTTGACTCGTAATGAGAGTAATATAGTTAATTGTTGATATTAGAATGGTAGAACAATGCTTAGCCATGCTATTGAATACCTCATGAATCTTGCAAATGGGAAATTATGAATTATTGTAACACCCTTGTGTTTACAAATTTAGTGGTAATTGGAGTTACCACTGTTCTTTTAAAATAAACTAAAATGTGAAAGTTGGTTTAGATTAGGGTGGATGGTTGGTTTGGTTTGGTGCAGGAAGCACGAGATCTTGTAAAGTGTATGTTCCACCCTAGTCAATTAAGGACCGACGCTTGTGTTTGTCCAGACTGAGCATTAACCGTACAACCACAAGTCTATATGGGTACGACCTAGCTGACTAACTTATGATAGTCTAGTTTAGGTGCCACCAGTGGAAAGTGGATGCCAGGGATGGACTGGTTATTCACAGTGAGAGACAGGGATTTACTGTACTCATATGGCGCAAGAGGGGCTTCGGTTCGGGCAGTTAGCCTACCTGCGGTGAAACCTCAGCGGGTGGTATCTAGCTAGATTAGAGTAAGGTAAAGGCTTTGTGATATTTTATCTGGGTCTCATGCCAAAGGAAGCGTGTTGACTTTCAGGATAATTTATCTCTTGTGGGTAAAGTTGTACAACCTCTGCAGAGTGTAAAACTATTCGAATAGTCGTGCCCACGGTCAAGGGCGGGCAAGGAATGCATTCACATGGTAGATTTCTGGTTTTGGTTTTAAAATCAAAGTTTTTGTATTCCGAGAGTGGAGGGAACTCTCGGAAGGGTATCCTAGCGGTTGGAGCCAGAGAGGGTGGATGGAACCTGCAGTTTTAAACTTGACCAATTGTAATTGGTTGGCTAGTGTTGGTAGATGGAACCTTCACTAGGAAGTTAATGTTAGTTCTGTTAAAACAATTACTTTATTAAAATGATGCCTTTGAAAGTAATTAGAAGTAATTGAAATTAAAACATTGCTTTGTGCAAAAGAACCATATAGCCTTCCTTTGTCAAGCCTTGCATCTATTGCATTTTTCCCCAAGACTTGCGGAGTACTTTATGTATTCACATGCTACACTCAAAAATAATAACTAGAGGAAGGCGAAGCTCAAGAGGGAGACTGCGACTACTGCTTCGCTTGCGGCTGTGATGGATTCTTCCTGGAGCACTAGGTCGCGTTTCCCCAGTCAATTGCCTGTGGCGTATTGATGGGTCTTCATCGAGTTTATCCCTTGCTTCCGCTTTATTTCATGTGTGCGAGGTCTTGAAACTTCAATTGTAATAATGAGACCTTTTCGGTCAGTACTCTCAATTATTGTAATAACACGATACTGGTGATGTATTCATTTCTGTTTAACTGTGTGCACTAGTTTTGATCTGGGACTAGTGCAGTAATACACAGAGGGTTCGGGTTCGGAAATCCGGGGTCCCGACAGAGGTGGTATCAGAGCCAATTTGACTGTAGGACGTGACCTAGATTGTGAAAGGCAAACCATAATGACTTATGTTTATAAAAAGAATATATAAGCCCCTTTGCTCTACTCTCTTCTTACTTAGAATCTCGTTCTTGTCTCTAAATTCCCTTGTTAAAATCTTTTTACTAACCTTCTCCTTTATTTCAACTTTGTAGATGGCCGGTTCAACCTCCGCTACCCCGTGGGACTACTACTCTCATGGTGAGGATGCTGGGGCATTTGCCAGCCTCCTTCGTCAGCTCATGCAGTGCCTGGAGTACCGTCAGCCGCCCATTTTCATGGGGCGGAAGACTCGTATCCTGGACCGTGACTCTTGGTCGATGGAGGTATTCCTGTATGCACAGGAAGGGGAATTCAACTCCCACACATACACCATCAAGCACCCTCGGTCCCGCTGTTTTGATGCAGTCCAAGATGCGGCACGCCTTGCCATTGATGAATTGTGCCATCTGCACAAGGATGCTGTGCACCAGTCCCCCTTTTGCTTCTTCATCAACCCTCGAGCGGGACAGAGGTATCCAGATCCCTTTGATATTCCAGTTGATGACCCTCGACTGTCGCACCAGATACAGCTCACGCAGGCGATGGCAGTCACTTATGCTAGAGCCTTGGAGGAGATTGGACAGCTACAGATGCTGCTCACTTCCAGCTATCAGCACTCCGACACTCTTCGTGCTCAGCTCCGCCAGAGTCAGGCAGCAGAGTTCGAGCTGGGACGTCTCCAAGCTACAGTGGATTATACGCCGTCTTCTCCTGTACCAGCTGTCGTCCCCAACAACCCGGCACCGGCTCGACTTTCGGGACTCCGCACCAGGCTCACAGCACGCAAGAAGGTGCGACGTCCGAGTCCTCTGCCCGACATCAACATCGGCGAACCCAGTAAGAGGCGCAAGCTTTTCCGCTCTCGCTCTCGTTCTCGGTCGACTACCTCCAGTCGTAACCGTGCCTCGGCCGAGTGTGATTGTTCGCGACATCATGTGAATGAGCGCCAGGAGGACCCGGAGGAAGACCCGGAAGAGGACACAGAGGAGGACCCCGAGGAGGATCCGGAAGAGCGCATCATCGTGGAGGATGAGTAGTTAGTTGAGTCAGTAGTATCCAAATAAATGTCCACGTTCTTAGAACGCTTTATTATGCTTTGGTGTGCTAGATGGACTGTACCAAGCCTATGTGCACTTGTGGTACAGCCATTCTTAAAACTATCTTGATTGCAATAAAAAGTTTTCTCTAAGTGGTTGCTAGTTTCTTCTTGTGTGTTGGTTGGGATGTTATTAGTTCCCCTAATCTCTTACCTATGCTAGTTCCCTCTTACCTTTTGCTAACCCTGGAAACTGCTTCAGATGGTGAACACAAGGAGCAACCCTGGCAACAGCCGTGACGCCAACAATCAGCCAGACAACAACATTCCACCACCACCTGCCCAAGCACCCAACATAGAGCAGATGATGGCCATGCAACTGCAGCTTCTGCAAGCCTTAGCTCAAAACCAAGTACAGCAAGCTCTGCAGGCACCCAACCAAGCTCCACAGTCTAAGCTGGGAGAATTTATGAGGACAAGACCTCCTACATTTGCTGGATCAGTGGACCCCATGGAGGCAGACGATTGGGTCAAAGATGTGGAGAGGAAGTTGAACTTAGCTCAGTGCAATGACCACGAGAAGGTGTTGTATGCTGCTCACCAACTCAAAGGAATTGCTGCTAACTGGTGGGAAAACTACTGCGCCGCCCATCAAAATGTACAAACCATCAATTGGGATGAGTTTGTTGAGGCTTTCCGCACTGCGCATATTCCTACGGGAATAATGGAAATGAAGAAGAGGGAATTCTACCAACTACAGCAAGGAAACCTCAGCGTTTCGGAATACCTGAACAAGTTCACCCAACTGTCCAGGTATGCGCCAGAGGATGTCACCTCAGATGCAACCAAGATCTGGAGGTTCATGCAGGGACTTGATCCCAATCTCAAGGTGCAGCTGGTGTCTAATGACTACCCAACTTTCCAGCACATGGTGATGAGAGACCATGTGGTCGTGACTCCATGTGAATGATGAGTAATTGACAAAGGTTTAGGATAGTCGAGTTTGGATTATGTGGTCGGACCATGTCGTTGCAGGGTGCAATGGGCTAGGTCGGACTTTGGTCAAACTTGGTCGTATGGGTTTAGGATGCCTATTCTTGTTTTCGACAGGTTTGGACTTCATCTGTGGTAAGTGTGATGGTATTTACGCTTTCATGTATCGAGCGGTGCTATTTGACGTGTTTTCTTGTCTGTGTGACTGCAGGACGTCGAGTTGGAGTCGTGGCGAGACACGGTGGACCGGACTAGGCGCAGGTGGCGCTGAGGTCAGAATGGTCGGGATGTGTCGAAGACGACGTGGACTCGAGGTGGTTGCGAGGCGTGCGAGGCAAGGGGCGCGGAAGCTTCCCGGAAGGTGCAGGAGGGGCGAAACGGGAATTTCGCAAGGCTGCACAAGCGGGAGCGGGCTCCGTTGGACGTAGCGGGCGTAACGGGGCGGAGACCCGTTAGCCAAGCGCTATAAAAGGAGAGGAGGGGCTGCATGCCCACTTGAGCACTTGTAGGGAATTAGGGTTTACACTAGTCAAAAGAGGCTTTAGGAAGGTTGTTTCCTTTAGCTCTTTAGTTGGTGTGAGTTGGTGGAGGCAGAGCGTGCTCCCTCTGTAGCTTCATCGATGGTTTCTATGTGAGTCTCCTCTCTTGTGTGTTCTTCCTCCCAAGATGTGGTGAGAATCTTGGTGTTCTTGAGGATTGAGAGGAGAGGGATTGAGTTGAGAGTCTTGTAATCATGTCCTCTATCTGTAATCGTGTCATCGGGACTCCTCTGTATTCATTGTGATCCAAGAAATGAAATCTGAAGTTTGGTTCTTCCCGTTCGTAGCCTCTGTTCTTCATTTCCTCAT
Source organism: Dendrocalamus latiflorus (assembly GCA_017311315.1). Taxonomy (NCBI): domain Eukaryota; kingdom Viridiplantae; phylum Streptophyta; class Magnoliopsida; order Poales; family Poaceae; genus Dendrocalamus; species Dendrocalamus latiflorus. The sequence continues at coordinate 40,994,309 of CM029647.1, forward strand.
TTCTTGAATTTTTGTGGTTTTGAGTTCTTGCTTGCTGAGATTGGCCAAAATGGGTTGCTCTAAGATGGGATAGTGCCTTAAGATCATTTGATCAAGTTCCCATGAGCAAACCTTGGTTTAATCTTAGATTTGCATTTTTGGCCTCCCCTGTTCATGTTTTGCCTTCCTAGGTTTTGGTGCTGTTCTTATTTCCCTTGTTGAGATGGCTTGAAATTTGGTATGGAGAGTCCAGAGGCTATTAATTAGCAACCCTCAAAATTTCATAGCCAAAGGATCAACGGTTGGGGAGTAATTTGATTTTTGGCTCGGGTTGTGCAAAAATTCAGATTTTTATCCGTAATCTGAAATTCTTGCTTCTTGGTTTGATTCTCTTGTTTCTCAAGGCCCCCTTACTATTTAGTTTGTTGTAGTAAGGCCGTGGATCAAAAAGTTTGAGAACAAACCTTCTTTTTAGCCAAAAATCCGAAGTCTCAAAGTTCCAGCCTGAAAATCCTGTTTGCTGTTTTTCTCGAGAGGTACTACCGCTCCTCGAGAGGTACTACCGCTCAGAGGTACTACCGCTCCTCGAGAGGTACTACCGCTCAGAGGTACTACCGCTCGTCCTAGCGGTACTACCGGTTATGTTCGGACCAGTCTGATCGGCAGCGAAGAAACGTTCGGACAAGTCCGATCGTCGTGCGGTACTACCGCTCCTCGAGAGGTACTACCGCTCAGAGGTACTACCGCTCGTCTCAGCGGTACTACCGCTTGCAGTCAGATTTTCTCTGATTTTATTTTTCTTGACTGCTTCTGTTTGGATCTGGTTTTTCCTTGTCTCTGTGATTTCCAGTGAGTGCTTTTTCTATCTTCATAGCTCCCATAGCTATTGGAGAAGAAGCTTAAGTGAGGATACTTGTTGGGGGCGATTTTTAAAGATCGACATTCACCCCCCCTCTGTCGCCATTTCGGTCCAACAATTGGTATCAGAGCCGGTTAGCTCTTTTCAATAGATCTTAACCGGTCTCAAGAGCCATGGCGACGGACAAGTACTCGACCAAGCCTCCCGTCTTTGATGGCCTGGATTACCCCTTCTGGAAGAGCCGAATGGAAACATACATCCAGGCTCAGGGGTATGCCATTTGGCGGAAGGTGAAGGTCAGATTTGTTGTTCCTGCCGATGAGAACATTAATGCTGGAAATATGCATGATGTTGAGGCAAACGCTAAGGCAAGGAACATCATAATCCAGGGCTTGAGTCGTAGCGAGTTTGACCGCATATCTCATCTTTCGTCCACCTTCGATATTTGGGAGACCCTCGATGCTTACCATGAGGGCACCACCCAAATAAAGACGGTGCGACAGGACCAGTTCAAGCGAGATTACAACAAGTTTGAAATGCTCGCTGGCGAGTCCCTTGATGAGTGTTTTGCGCGTTTTCACAAGATTCTGAGCAACCTCCGAGCCGTCGGTCTCACATACTCCGACTCGGATAATGCTCGACAGATGCTCGCTGCACTCGACCTTCGTGTTTGGGAGATGAAGGTGACTACCATCAAGGACACTACGGACCTCTCGACATTGACTCTTGATGCGCTGTACTCGCGTCTCAAGACTCACGAGATTGACATTGTCTCTCGCAAGTCGAAGTCACAGTCGATGGCTCTAGTCACAGATCCCAGCTCGGCTTCTGGTCCCTCTTCTGATTCTTCTTGCGGTTTCTCCCTTGCTGCTCTCTGTGACATAACTGATGATCAGTTAGAGCAGCTTGCGGATGATCAGCTGGCCCTCCTTGCTCGAAGATTCTCCCATGCTTACAAGGGGAGGAGGGACAGAAAGAGAGGAGGACCCGTGATTTGCTTCGAGTGTGGTGGCCCCAACCACATTCGGGCAAACTGCCCCAAGCTGGAGAAGGGCAAGAACGACTACGGCGGTTCGGGCAAGATCGACTACACCGACAAGAACCGCAACAAGAAGCCTCCAGCTCAGACGCTGGGAAAGAAGAAGTTCCGCGACTTCGGGAAGGCCAAGAAGCTGTTTCACCGTGTCCTCACCGCCTTCGACGACCTCGACCTCAGCGAGGTGGAGGGATGGAGCGACGACGACGGGACGGGTGACCAAGATCCCAAGAGCGGCGACGACTTCTCCGGCATGTGCTTCATGGCCCTCGAGGGCGAACTCAGCGACAGCGAGCTGTACTCCGACTCGGACGAGGTATGTCCCTCCTATGACCAACTTAATGAAGCTTTCCTTAAGCTAGGAGGTTTTCATGCTAGAGCTAGGACTAGGTGTACCGAGTTAGAGAAGGAAGTAGATAGACTGTCACGGGAGCTTACTTCTCTTACATCTGCTCCCTCCCGTGACGACTGTGATACATGCTGTGCCTTGCTGGGTGATTTGGAGAAGTTAAGGACCTCGCATGATAGTGTGTCCTCCGAGCTTGATTCTATTAAGGTGGAGAATGTTAGTCTGCTTGCTGAGTTAGAGTTGAGTAGGATGGCTGTTACCCTACTTACTACTGATGAGACTACTTCTCCCACCTCATGTGAGGTTAAGGACATTGCTGCTAGAGGACCTTATGCCATGCTCCTTGATCTGCCCGAGTCTTGTGAAAATTGCAATAATTTAAAGATGAACCTAAAACGGGCAGATCACAAGATTGTTGAGTTGCGTGCTTCTTTACTTGAGCCTATTGATTCATGTTTGAACTGTCCAAAGTTAACTGCTGAACTTGAATCTGTCTCAAAACAGTTTCAAGAAATGATTGACAACAACAAGAAAATAGCTCAGTATGCGACTAAGGATTCTGTTAGCTCACCATGCATTAGTTGTGATAAACTAAAACTTGAACTCGTTGCTTTGAATGACAAATGTGTGAAGCTAACTAAGGACTTACTAGAGAAGCCACAATCTGGTTGTGATGTGATTGATGGTGTGGGGGAGAAGCCCCAGGGTAAGGGTGAGACGCCTAGAGACATGAACCAACCTGCTAGTAGTAGGACTGTCCCCTCAGGGTCGGCTGTGCATGCACAAGCCATTCTCTCCTCTACTGTTGGTTCTTCTTCTGCTCCCTTACCTCCTGCTGTTCCCTCTTCTCCTTGCTCTTCTTGCACCTCTCTCTTTCGGGAGTGTCAGTATCTTATGAACACTCTCGAGAGATTTGTAGGAGGCAAGAAGAAGCTTAATCTTATTCTAGACCAATCCAAGATTTGTAAATTCAATCAAGGTCTAGGATACGATTTCTATGAGGACATGAGGAAGCATCCACCTGCTATTCTTAGACCCATAGTAGGAGGTGTGATCGAGGTTGAGCCCAGATCCGATGAGGTTAAGTTCAAGTCAGCGGGCTTTGTCCAAGGGATCTCTGACAAAAAGGTGACTTCACCCGCAGCTTCGGCCTCTCAGAAGGCGAAGCCATATCATGCTACTTCTGCCTCTCAGAAGGCGAAGTATCATTGCACCTTCTGTCAGAAGGATGGGCACTCGATCGAGAGATGTTTCAGGCGCGCCAAGATCGCGCGTACAGACCGTGTTGAGTCTCTTAGGGGTATTCAGGGTCAGCCCCAGATCCTGAGTGCACCTAAGACCAACACGAGGTCTAGGTTTGCTCCTGTTGCGGAGTTTGGGCAGCATAGAGGACTTGGTTTTTCCGAGTTTTCTGTTTTCCGTCCTCATGCTGCCCCTGGTCGTGTCTTCCGCCGTCCTGAGGGTAGATCTCGGTTTCCCCGTCGAGATAGCTACCCGCGGCGTGATCAGCATGTTGCCGGTGTTCCGACTCGCTCTCTCGTAGCAGTTGGACCCCGCAACAGCTTCAGGTCTGCTCATAGACCTTCTGCTTCTTTGCGTCACGGAGAGCGTAGGGTAGATAGAGGTCAGTCGTGTTTGACTACTTCATCTGCTCCACGTGTTACTCAGTATTGGGTGCCAAAATCACTTTTGATTTATCCCAGTACTGAGACTTTACTCTCTCGTTGACTCAGGTTCGCCGGGCAGGGAAGGGAAAGGTTTGGCTCGTCGACTCCGGGTGTTCACGACACATGACCGGAGATTCCCGTTGGTTTTCTTCCCTTGCCCGTGCTCCAGGTGATGAGACGATCACCTTCGGAGATGCTTCATCTGGGCGCGTCATCGCCAAAGGTACTGTGCGCATTAATGATTCATTCATTTTGAAAGATGTTGCCTTGGTTAGTAAGCTGCAGTACAATTTACTTTCAGTCTCTCAGCTTACCGATGACAGTTTCGAGGTGAGCTTTAAGAAAAATGCTTGTAAAATTCTTGATTCTTCGGGTAGTCTGGTTTGCGGGATTTCTCGTTATGGGAGGATCTTTCGTGCTGATTTTTCTGAGTCTTCTGGTGATCCTCTCAGGTGTTTAGTTGCTTCTGAGTCCCGCGACCTTTCTTTCTGGCATAGGAGACTTGGTCATATCGGATTTGATCATTTGACCCGAGTTAGCGGCCACGATCTCATTCGTGGTCTGCCGAAACTCAAGATGGTCAAAGACCTTGTCTGCTCTCCATGCCGGCACGGCAAGATGGTTGCCGCTTCTCACCCTCCGGTCACAGTTACTATGACCGATGCACCGGGACAGCTGCTCCACATGGACACAGTTGGACCAGCTCGAGTGCAGTCAGCAGGAGGGAAGTGGTATGTTCTTGTTGTGGTCGATGACTTCTCGAGGTATTCTTGGGTGTTTTTCTTAGCCTCGAAGGATGAGATGTTTTCGCATTTCCGAGGTCTTTTCAGTAGGCTTTCTGTAGAGCTCCCAGGTGCCTTACGAGCGATCCGCAGTGACAATGGCACGGAGTTCAAGAATTCCTACTTTGAGAGTTTCTGTGGTGAGACAGGTGTAGAGCACCAGTTCTCTTCTTCATACGTCCCTCAGCAGAATGGCGTTGTGGAGAGGAAGAACCGTACCTTGGTCGAGATGGCCAGGACGATGCTTGATGAGTACTCTACACCGCGGAAGTTTTGGGCTGAGGCTATAGCCACCGCGTGCCATGTCTCAAATCGAGTATTTCTTAGGGCACACTTGCATCGCACTTCTTATGAGCTGAGATATGGGCGAAAGCCTAGCGTCTCTCATTTTCGTGTGTTTGGTTGCAAGTGCTTTGTTTTGAAGTCCGGGAACCTAGACAAGTTCGAGTCACGTTCTTGTGATGGAATCTTTCTAGGTTACTCGCCTTCTTCGCGGGCTTATAGGGTCTGGAACTGCGAGTCTAGCAAAATGGTAGAGACCTGTGAGGTGATCTTTGATGAGGCCAGTCCAGGGACTAGGCCCGATATCTCAGGTTCTTTAGAGCAGTCCGAGACCATCTTTGTGGATGATGAGGATGATGGAGACGACGGTTGTCTACCTGATCCTGTCCCTCATCCACCCCTTGAGGTGCCGTCTTCCACCGCACCTCGAGGCGATCAGCCCATGCCTTCTGCTTCTTCTGGAGCTGGTGGCTCTGTTCCTACCTCGTCAGCTCACGAGGTAGAGGCCACTTCTTCATCTCATCCTGGACCTCCTAGACATATCCAGAAAGCTCATCCTTCAGAGCAGATCATTGGAGACCTTTTCGAGCGTGTTACCCGCTCAAAATCTGGCTTATCTCAATTCTGTCTTCATTCTGCTTTCATTGCCTCCTTTGAGCCCAAAGATGTCTCTCATGCTTTATCTGATGAGTCTTGGGTCAATGCCATGCATGAGGAGCTAGAAAATTTTGAGAGGAACAAGGTCTGGTCGCTTGTCGAGCCCCCGCGAGGTCACAATATTATTGGGACTAAGTGGGTGTTCAAGAACAAGCAGAGCGAGGATGGAGTGGTTATTCGAAACAAGGCTAGACTGGTTGCTCAGGGGTTCTCCCAGGTTGAAGGTCTAGATTTCGAGGAGACCTTTGCCCCTGTAGCTAGACTTGAAGCCATTAGAATCCTGCTTGCCTTTGCAGCTTCTAAGGGTTTCAAGCTTTACCAGATGGACGTCAAGAGTGCCTTTCTCAATGGCCTTATTGAGGAAGAGGTCTACGTCCGACAGCCTCCTGGTTTCGAAAACCCCAAATACCCAAACCATGTCTTTAAGCTTTCCAAAGCGTTGTATGGACTTAAGCAGGCCCCCAGGGCTTGGTATGAGAGGCTTAAGTCCTACTTGTTGAGTCATGGGTTTGAAATGGGTAAAGTTGATAAGACCTTGTTCATCCGCCGGCTTGGCGCTGACCTTCTGCTCGTCCAGATCTATGTCGATGACATTATCTTTGGCGGCTCTTCCCATACTCTGGTTTGCCAGTTCTCGGATGTCATGAGCACCGAGTTTGAAATGAGTATGATGGGTGAGTTGACCTTCTTCCTTGGCTTCCAAATTAAGCAGACTCGGGAGGGTACATTTCTTCATCAAGGAAAGTACACTCGTGACCTCCTGAAGCGCTTCGATATGAGTGATGGTAAGCCGGTGTCAACTCCCATGGCTTCGACAGCCTATCTTGACCCAGATGAGGATGGCGAGCCAGTTGATCAGAAAGAGTTCAGAAGTATGATCGGTTCCCTTCTTTACCTCACTGCCTCGAGACCAGACATACACTTCTCAGTGTGTCTGTGTGCTCGTTTTCAGGCTTCTCCTCGCGTATCTCACCGTCAGGCGGTGAAGCGCATCTTTCGGTACCTTCGAGCTACCATTGACTATGGTATCTGGTACTCTTCCTCATCCTGTCTTTCCTTGAGAGCCTTTTCGGATGCAGACTTTGCCGGCTGTAGGATAGATAGGAAGAGCACCTCTGGCACCTGCCAATTCATTGGCACTTCTCTCGTTTCCTGGTCTTCGAGGAAGCAGTACGGTGTTGCACAGTCCACTGCAGAGGCCGAGTACGTTGCTGCTGCCAGTTGCTGCAGCCAGGTACTCTGGATGGCTTCGACCCTGCGGGACTTTGGGTTAGTTATCGACAGTGTTCCACTCTTTTGTGATAACACTTCTGCGATTAACATTGCTAACAACCCAGTGCAACACTCTCGGACCAAGCACATCGATATCCGTTTCCACTTCCTTAGAGACCATGTAGAGAAGGGTGATATAGTGCTCCAGTTTGTGGAGAGTGACCACCAGTTGGCTGACATCTTCACCAAGCCTTTGGATAGTTCGAGGTTTTCAGCTCTGCGGGGAGAGCTTGGGGTGGTGTGTCCTTACGGATTGTAGTGAGGGGGAGCTTTGGGCTTTACTGCTTTACTATATTGATTATGCTTCTGTCTCATTTTCTGTTGCATTGCACTCGGGGTGCATTTGGGTTTAGTCCTTCCAGCATAGGTTAGAGTGCTTCTCTTGCCGAGATGCTTAGACTTCTAACTCTTATCTTGTGCTTCCAAGATTAGCTGCTTCTTATCTCACTAGGTCGAGCTCACTCACTTCTTGTAGGTTCTAGCGAGGGTTGGGCCACCCTCGGGTAGACAGGGTACGTGTTTGCTCTCTAGTGTGTGATTTACTGTCAGCTGATTGTCCTGGAGTCATATGGGGTAGATGAGAGTCAGTCTGAGCCATAGTTGTCTCTATATCTTATCTATGCTTTAAGGACTGCCTGTTTGGTTTTCTTTGCCAGCTTCTCGATTTTATTGCTTTGATTCAGGGGGAGTTCTTTTGGGAGCTTCTGAAGCTTAATTTTGACATAACTCAACTTGAACTAAAAGTTGCATCTAATGTTGAGGGGGAGCTGGACTTTCTTGCATTTTCAGCATTCTAGCATTGTAATCAATCTGCTTTGAGCCTTGATTATTATCCTGTTATGACATGCTTCAATGCTTTACACCTTGCCATGACTTGTGCTTAGCTTGCTAGATTTATCATGACTTCATATGTGTAGACTAGCGTTTGCCATGATAAGTTAAGTAAAATTGATCAACTTAAATTAAACTTGTCATGCTAGCATTTGAGTTTAGTCTTTCTTGAGCTATCCTTTTATGATTCATGCCATGTCAAATAGGCTGAGTAGAGCGTTGAATCTATATTGAGCCTTAGTTTGAGCTGTTTTAGTCTCCTGATGATACATGAGTTAGTACAATGTGTTAAAAAGCAAAAACATCTCTTTTGTGCGAAAAAACAGATCTCACCAATTCTTTCCTATGAGACAGCTTGCCATTGCACTAGGCATGAACTCAGGGGAAGTTTTGGATGACCTAGACTATCTTCTTAAGCTGCTTGCTTGGAGTAGTCGCATAAGGCTTGAGATCTAGCACATGATAAAACAAAAATCTGGTTGGCAACAACCATGAATTTCAAGAGAAAATATGTCATTTGTGCTCCATTTGCTTAAGCTTCAAAAAGAACCAAGTACTTTAACCAAAGTCTCAATCTTGAGCTTATAGCACTCTATTTGGACTCAATGTTAGCTTCCTTGTTCCGCTTAGCTTATTGACATGGCCTGCATCATCCTTGGATATCTCTAGTTAGACTTTGCTCATTGATGACTTGACTTGCTCGCTAAAATGCATTACATCTCAGATTGTCATCTATGTGCTCTAGCTGGCTTACATATATGTTGTCATGATCTAGATAGCGTTTTATTGAGTTATGGCTTGGTGTATTACATTATGGTCATTATGGATAATTCTCATGGCTCTAAATGCTTAAATAAACAAACTTCAGCCATATTCTTCTATTATGTCATATTCTCTCTATTGCATCTTGATGTGTTTATTGCCAAAAGGGGGAGAATAGAGAAGAAAAAGTCTGTTGGGAACAGTTTAGAGCTTTGGAGATCAATTTGCTCTTTCTTGTTGCTCTAGTGTTCCTTCTGTCGACATGGTCATTAGCTTCATTCCCTTCTTTGGACCATGTTGGATTTTTCAAATTCAAACTCAACTTAATGCTTTTTCTGAGTTTGTCAATATACTCATCAAGGGGGAGATTGAGAGACCATGTGGTCGTGACTCCATGTGAATGATGAGTAATTGACAAAGGTTTAGGATAGTCGAGTTTGGATTATGTGGTCGGACCATGTCGTTGCAGGGTGCAATGGGCTAGGTCGGACTTTGGTCAAACTTGGTCGTATGGGTTTAGGATGCCTATTCTTGTTTTCGACAGGTTTGGACTTCATCTGTGGTAAGTGTGATGATATTTACGCTTTCATGTATCGAGCGGTGCTATTTGACGTGTTTTCTTGTCTGTGTGACTGCAGGACGTCGAGTTGGAGTCGTGGCGAGACACGGTGGACCGGACTAGGCGCAGGTGGCGCTGAGGTCAGAACGGTCGGGATGTGTCGAAGACGACGTGGACTCGAGGTGGTTGCGAGGCGTGCGAGGCAAGGGGCGCGGAAGCTTCCCGGAAGGTGCAGGAGGGGCGAAACGGGAATTTCGCAAGGCTGCACAAGCGGGAGCGGGCTCCGTTGGACGTAGCGGGCGTAACGGGGCGGAGACCCGTTAGCCAAGCGCTATAAAAGGAGAGGAGGGGCTGCATGCCCACTTGAGCACTTGTAGGGAATTAGGGTTTACACTAGTCAAAAGAGGCTTTAGGAAGGTTGTTTCCTTTAGCTCTTTAGTTGGTGTGAGTTGGTGGAGGCAGAGCGTGCTCCCTCTGTAGCTTCATCGATGGTTTCTATGTGAGTCTCCTCTCTTGTGTGTTCTTCCTCCCAAGATGTGGTGAGAATCTTGGTGTTCTTGAGGATTGAGAGGAGAGGGATTGAGTTGAGAGTCTTGTAATCATGTCCTCTATCTGTAATCGTGTCATCGGGACTCCTCTGTATTCATTGTGATCCAAGAAATGAAATCTGAAGTTTGGTTCTTCCCGTTCGTAGCCTCTGTTCTTCATTTCCTCATTTCTTGAATTTTTGTGGTTTTGAGTTCTTGCTTGCTGAGATTGGCCAAAATGGGTTGCTCTAAGATGGGATAGTGCCTTAAGATCATTTGATCAAGTTCCCATGAGCAAACCTTGGTTTAATCTTAGATTTGCATTTTTGGCCTCCCCTGTTCATGTTTTGCCTTCCTAGGTTTTGGTGCTGTTCTTATTTCCCTTGTTGAGATGGCTTGAAATTTGGTATGGAGAGTCCAGAGGCTATTAATTAGCAACCCTCAAAATTTCATAGCCAAAGGATCAACGGTTGGGGAGTAATTTGATTTTTGGCTCGGGTTGTGCAAAAATTCAGATTTTTATCCGTAATCTGAAATTCTTGCTTCTTGGTTTGATTCTCTTGTTTCTCAAGGCCCCCTTACTATTTAGTTTGTTGTAGTAAGGCCGTGGATCAAAAAGTTTGAGAACAAACCTTCTTTTTAGCCAAAAATCCGAAGTCTCAAAGTTCCAGCCTGAAAATCCTGTTTGCTGTTTTTCTCGAGAGGTACTACCGCTCCTCGAGAGGTACTACCGCTCAGAGGTACTACCGCTCCTCGAGAGGTACTACCGCTCAGAGGTACTACCGCTCGTCCTAGCGGTACTACCGGTTATGTTCGGACCAGTCTGATCGGCAGCGAAGAAACGTTCGGACAAGTCCGATCGTCGTGCGGTACTACCGCTCCTCGAGAGGTACTACCGCTCAGAGGTACTACCGCTCGTCTCAGCGGTACTACCGCTTGCAGTCAGATTTTCTCTGATTTTATTTTTCTTGACTGCTTCTGTTTGGATCTGGTTTTTCCTTGTCTCTGTGATTTCCAGTGAGTGCTTTTTCTATCTTCATAGCTCCCATAGCTATTGGAGAAGAAGCTTAAGTGAGGATACTTGTTGGGGGCGATTTTTAAAGATCGACATTCACCCCCCCTCTGTCGCCATTTCGGTTCAACAGGTGAACAAGGCCCTCGTACAAGAAGATGCCCAACGTCAACTGTACGAGACTCGGAAGAGAAAGTTCCAAGCTCAGCAGGGAGCAAGCAGTTCTCGGTTTCGCCCCAATCCTCCTCAATTCAACAGGCCTTCAATGCCAAGTGTGCCAAGGACACCATCGGCAGGACCTCGTCCAAATCCGCAAGCTCCCAGAGCAGGCAATGGTGGCCAACCACAGCAGAACAGGACTTCAGCGGCAGGAGTGCAGTGCTTCAACTGCAAGAACATGGGGCATTACGCCAGCAACTGTCCCCAGAAGCGCCCAGCTGTGACCCCAGTTCGTTTCAACTTGGGGACTACACCAGCGTGAGCTCCAACTGCAGGACAAGGCCGTGGGGCACCGCAAACTCCAAGGACGCCGCAGGAAATGAGCAGAGGACATCTTAACCATGTCACTGCGGAGGCAGCCCAGGATGCACCCGACGTAGTTCTGGGTAAGTTCCTTGTCAACTCAGTACCTGCATCAGCATTATTTGATTCTGGAGCTTCGCATTCTTTTGTGTCAAAAGATTTTGTTGAAAGATATAATTGGGATATGCGGTTGCTTAAGAACACTATGCTAGTCCAGTCCACTGGGAAGGAAATGAGGACTAACACAGTTTGCCCTAGCGCAACTATGGATATAAATGGAGTACAATTCCTAGCGAACCTTATTATAAGAGATTCCAAGAGCCTAGATGTCATACTTGGCATGGATTGGTTAACCCAATATAAAGGACAGATAGATTGTGCCGATCGTGCTGTCACTATTACCAACTCTGATGGAATCCAAGTAAGGTATAAGTCAAACATATCTTCTCGGAATAAGTGTGGATTGAACAGTTTGAAGGAAGTAACTTTGGAAAAGGTGTTTATAGTAAGTGAATACCCGGATGTGTTCCCTGAAGATTTACCCGGAATGCCACCGGACCGGGAAGTTGAGTTTGTTATCAACCTAGTACCTGGTACAGCTCCGATTTCCAAGAGACCTTATCGTATGTCTGCAAATGATTTGGCTGAAGTTAAGAAGCAAATTGAAGAGTTGCAAGATAAAGGTTTTGTAAGGCCAAGCTCGTCACCCTGGGGAGCACCAGTACTCCTAGTGAAGAAGAAAGATGGTAGTCTACGCATGTGTGTGGATTATCGATCCTTGAATGATGTGACCATTAAGAACAAGTACCCTTTGCCCAGAATAGATGATCTGTTTGATCAGTTAAAAGGATCATGTGTCTTCTCTAAGATTGATATTCGGTCAGGTTATCACCAATTGAAGATAAGACCAGAGGACATACCTAAGACAGCTTTTGCTACCCGTTATGGATTGTATGAGTATACAGTGATGTCTTTTGGCCTAACCAATGCCCCCGCATACTTCATAAATCTGATGAATAAGGTGTTCATGGAATATTTGGATAAGTTTGTGGTTGTATTCATCCATGATATTTTGATATACTCCAAGAATGAGGAAGAACATGCAGAACATTTGAGGATAGTTTTGGAAAAGCTCAGGGAAAACCAGTTGTATGCCAAGTTTAGCAAGTGTGAGTTTTGGATGAAGAAAGCAGCTTTCCTGGGTCATGTGATTTCTGCAGGAGGAGTGTCTGTAGACCCCGATAAAGTAAATGATGTGCTCAATTGGACACAACCAAAGTCAGTATATGAGATCAGAAGCTTTTTGGGTTTGGCTGGTTACTATCGTCGCTTTATTGAAGGATTCTCCAAGCTTGCAAGACCTCTCACCCAGTTACTAAAGAAGGAAAAGAAGTTTGAATGGAGTAAAACTAGTGAGGATAGTTTTCAAGAGCTAAAGAAGAGGTTAACCTCTGCTCCAGTGTTGACACTTCCAGACATTACAAAGGATTTTGAAGTCTTTTGTGATGCCTCAAGGCAAGGATTAGGATGTGTTCTGATGCAAGAGGGAAAGCTAGTAGCATATGCTTCAAGGCAATTGCGACCTCATGAAGGAAACTATCCAACCCATGATTTAGAGCTTGCTGCCGTGGTGCATGCTTTAAAAATATGGAGGCATTACTTGATCGGTAACCGTTGTGAAATCTACACGGATCACAAAAGTTTGAAGTACATATTTACTCAACCCGATCTCAACATGAGGCAAAGGAGATGGCTTGAGCTAATAAAGGATTATGACGTGGGCATACATTACCATCCGGGAAAAGCCAATGTAGTAGCTGATGCATTGAGCAGAAAGAGTTACTGCAACAAGCTGTGGATCAAGGACAGTATGCCTGCACTTCAAGCAGAATTTCAGCGCCTCAACTTGGAAGTAGTAGAGGAGGGATTACTGGCTACTTTGGAGATTCAGCCCACTCTAGAGGACCAGATCAAGGCAGCTCAAGGAGAGGATAAGTATGTCAAGGAAATTAAAGAAAACATGAAGAAAGGGAAAGCACCAGGATTTTCAGAGGATGAAGAAGGTATCATTTGGTTTGGGAAAAGAATTATCGTACCTGAAAAGAAAGAGATAAAGGAGTTAATTCTGAAGGAAGCCCATGAATCTGCATACTCAATCCATCCTGGAAGTACAAAGATGTACCAAGATCTCAAAGAAAGGTATTGGTGGTCAAGTATGAAAAGAGAGATTACGGAGTATGTAGCTTTGTGTGATGTGTGCCAGCGAATTAAAGCGGAACATCAGAGACCTGCCGGGCTTCTACAACCCTTGCAGATACCCGAGTGGAAATGGGAAGAAATTGGAATGGATTTTATAACCGGGTTACCAAGAAAAAAGTCAGGACATGACTCCATTTGGGTTATTATGGATCGTCTGACAAAAGTTGCCCACTTCATCCCAGTGAAGACCACATACTCTGGGGATATACTCGCAGAGTTGTATATGTCCAGAATCGTGTGTTTGCATGGAGTTCCAAAGAAAATTGTGTCAGATCGAGGGACTTAATTCACCTCAAGGTTTTGGCATAAGTTACATGGACTTTTGGGCACAAATCTGAATTTTAGCACAGCATATCATCCACAGACAGATGGTCAAACAGAAAGAGTAAATCAAATTTTGGAAGATATGTTGAGAGCTTGTGTTCTAGCAAACAAGGCTAAGTGGGATCAAAGTTTGCCCTATGCGGAGTTTTCCTATAACAACAGTTATCAATCTAGCTTGCAGATGTCTCCGTTTGAAGCTTTGTACGGCAGAAAATGCAGGACACCATTGTATTGGAAAGAAACTGGAGAAGGACAAGTGTTTGGACCAGATGTGTTGAAGCAGGCAGAGGAACAAGTTCGTCTGATCCAGGACAGGTTAAAAACAGCTCAAACCAGACAGAAAAGCTATGCGGACAATCGTCGAAGAACATTAGAGTTTGTACCTGGGGATCATGTGTATCTGAAAGTTTTGCCTCTCAAAGGAATGCGACGTTTTGGAGTTAGTGGAAAGCTTGCTCCTAGATTCATTGGACCATTCCCTGTTACGGCAAAAAGGGGAGAAGTTGCTTACCAGCTAGAGCTTCCACCTCAACTGTCCAAGGTGCACGACGTGTTCCATGTGTCTCAGCTAAGGAAATGCCTCAGAGTGCCAGAAGAGCAGATGCCACTAGATGAAGTGAACTTGAAGGAGGATCTAACCTATCCAGAATATCCTGTGAAGATATTGGAAGAAGCAGAGCGTCGTACGCGAAGCAAGGTCATCAAATTCTGTAAAGTGCAGTGGAGCAACCATTCGGAGTCAAAAGCGACATGGGAGCGTGAAGAGGAGCTAAGAGCAGAGTTCCCTGACCTTTTTCCCAGTCCGTCCGAATCTCGGGGTCGTGATTCTCTCTAAGGGGGGTAGGTTTGTAACATCCTAAATTTGGCTTTCTGGAAAAATTTAAATTCAAATTAATTATTTTAAAGTAATTGGATTTTACTTGGCTTTTATTTGACTTTCTGGATTTTCTGGACTTTAAAAGCTATTTTTAAAAGTTAAAAGGTATTTTAAAATATGAAAATTAAATACCAACATTAGTTGGAAATAATTTCATTTAGTCCAAAGTTAAAAGGTGAATTTTTCTGGAATTTTTGGAGGTATTATCATATTTTTCTGAGGCCTAAATAATTTCCTAGTCTTTTCTGTAATTAAAAATCAATTTCTAAAATTTAAAATCCAAATCCCTCCCCTCGGGCCGACGCGTGGCCGCCCGACCGGCCGTCCGCCTTGCGCCCGCGCGTGCCGCCCGATCCCCTCTCTTCCCCGCGTGGCGCACTCCTCGCCACCCGCACTCCCTTCTCCCGCTGCGCGTTGACCCAGCTGGTCAGACTCGTCTTCCCCACCGCACCGCCCCTTTCCTTTCTTCCTCCCCTCTTTCCTTTCTTGCACCGGCGACCAATCCGAGCCGGATCCGTTCCTTCCTTCCCCGGCTCTCCCCGGTTTTGGAAACCCCAAGCCCCGCCGCGGTCGAATCCCCGATTCCCCTCGCCCCCTTTCCCTTCTCACCCCCCCTTTCCTTTTTCCTTCGCCTGAATCACCGCCGGCGACCGAGATCTCCGGCAAGCAATTAAGCGCCCGTGTCCCCTCCTCCGCCCTATAAAAACCCCCCTTCGGCTCTGCCTCCCTCCGCACAACCACCCAAAGCCCTCCGCTCTCTCTCCCGAGCCCCGTAGCGCCCCAACACCGTGCTTCCCCTCCCTTCGAGCTCCGCCGTACTCCGGCGAGCTTTTGCCGACGCCTCGGTCATCCCCGGAGCCAGCCACCGCCATCCCGAGCACCCCCGTGCCCGTACGATCTTCCCCAACGCCTCGGTCGTCCCTTCCCGCCGCCGGAGCACCGTCACCCCAGAGGACCAGTGCTGTGCCATCGCTTCTCCTCGTCGCCGGCCGTCCCTGCTCGTCGCCGGACCCCGCTGGCCTCTCCATCAGAACCGCCTCCGCACCGGGAACGCGTTTTAGGCTTCATCCAAACTCCTCCAGCCTTCCCTCGCCGCCGTCCTCTACTGCACGGTCCCTTTGGCAGGTACTCCTAAAGAGGGTTATCTACCCTTTGTGGGTAGGCAACGCCTCCCCGCCCGACTGGTTACCAGCGCTTCTCTTTCCCCCCTTGGCTCCCTCGGCGCGCGTTCGAGCCCCCGGCTCCGCACGCTGAGGTTGAGCCTTTCTATTATTTTCCGTACTGACAAGTGGGTCCCACCCGTCAGTGGCCGCCGGTCTGCGCTGGCCACTGTCGCCTGGGCCCCATCCCTCTGCGCTGGTCACTGACAATTGGGCCCGGAGTCCAGTGGGTCCCACATGTCAGAGGCTAAGCCAGTGGGCTTGCTGTCCAGTGGGTCCCACAGGTCAGAGGCCGATCCCGTGGGTTCACTGACCAGTGGGTCCCACCTGTCATAATCTCAGAATAAAAATAAAAGAATAAAATTTACATATTCCAGTGGGCCCCACCTGTCAGAAATTTACTAATTTCTGGATTTATTCAAACTGAAAACTTCAAACAATCATAACTTTCTCATTTTAACTCCAAATTGCGCCATTCAAATTTCTAAATTCATCTAAAATCATAATCTATCCAAATATAGCCTCTAATTGAGTTTTTGAGTTTAGTTGAATTTTTGTTTGCATTTATTTGTTTTGTTGCTTCGTCTTTTCCCGCGTAGATTCCAACGTTGTCGACGATATCTCCAATTCGCAGCAGGAAGACCCAGAGAACCTGCAAGAAGGCAAGTCTCCTTTGATCATCTTGAACCTAAGATTTTGAAATGTTTTACTTATTTTAAATTATGTGCATTGCTATTTATATACAAGATTAGTTCAAATCTTAAGGTAATAGTTAATCCAACCTTGTTATACCCTCACTTGAAGTTGATTGCCATGTACCTTTGCAACCCTAGAAATTCCTTTGACTCGGTAATGAGAGTAATATAGTTAATTGTTGATATTAGAATGGTAGAACAATGCTTAGCAATGCTATTGAATACCTCATGAATCTTGCAAATGGGAAATTATGAATTATTGTAACACCCTTGTGTTTACAAATTTAGTGGTAATTGGAGTTACCACTGTTCTTTTAAAATAAACTAAAATGTGAAAGTTGGTTTAGATTAGGGTGGATGGTTGGTTTGGTTTGGTGCAGGAAGCACGAGATCTTGTAAAGTGTTTGTTCCACCCTAGTCAATTAAGGACCGACGCTTGTGTTTGTCCAGACTGAGCATTAACCGTACAACCACAAGTCTATATGGGTACGACCTAGCTGACTAACTTATGATAGTCTAGTTTAGGTGCCACCTGTGGAAAGTGGATGCCAGGGATGGACTGGTTATTCACAGTGAGGGACAGGGATTTACTGTACTCATATGGTGCAAGAGGGGGCTTCGGTTCGGGCAGTTAGCCTACCTGGGGTGAAACCTCAGCGGGTGGTATCTAGCTAGATTAGAGTAAGGTAAAGGCTTTGTGATATTTTATCTGGGTCTCATGCCAAAGGAAGCGTGTTGACTTTTAGGATAATTTATCTCTTGTGGGTAAAGTTGTACAACCTCTGCAGAGTGTAAAACTATTCGAATAGCCGTGCCCACGGTCAAGGGCGGGCAAGGAATGCATTCACATGGTAGATTTCTGGTTTTGGTTTTAAAATCAAAGTTTTTGTATTCCGAGAGTGGAGGGAACTCTCGGAAGGGTATCCTGGCGGTTGGAGCCAGAGACGGTGGATGGAACCCGCAGTTTTAAACTTGACCAATTGTAATTGGTTGGCTAGTGTTGGTAAATGGAACCTTCACTAGGAAGTTAATGTTAGTTCTGTTAAAACAATTACTTTATTAAAATGATGCCTTTGAAAGTAATTAGTAGTAATTGAAATTAAAACATTGCTTTGTGCAAAAGAACCATATAGCCTTCCTTTGTCAAGCCTTGCATCTATTGCATTTTTCCCCAAGACTTGCGGAGTACTTTATGTACTCACATGCTACACTCAAAAATAATAACCAGAGGAATGCGAAGCTCAAGAGGAAGACTACGACTACTGCTTCGCTTGCGGCTGTGATGGATTCTTCCCGGAGGACTAGGTCGCGTTTCCCCAGTCAATTGCATGTGGCGTATTGATGGGTCTTCATCGAGTTTATCCCTTGCTTCCGCTTTATTTCATGTGTGCGAGGTCTTGAAACCTCAATTGTAATAATGAGACCTTTTCGGTCAGTACTCTCAATTATTGTAATAACACGATGCTGGTGATGTATTCATTTCTGTTTAACTGTGTGCACTAGTTTTGATCTGGGACTAGTGCAGTAATACACAGAGGGTCCGGGTTCGAAAATCCGGGGTCCCGACAAACCAGCGGCTCATTCGCACCCTCGAACTCTACTCGGAAGAACATTCTGAAAAATGAACCGCAAATAAGAAAAAGAAAATAAATACCAAATAAAATTCAAATGAACCCCAAATTAAACAAAACTAGCACCATTAATAGATCTTGATTTTAGAAAAAAAAATTAGAGAGAAGTCTCATTAAATTTGGAGCTACGACGAGAGAAAACAATCTCTTCAAAGTTTATCCTCAAGAAAAATCCCCAAAAATAAAAATAAAAAGAAGAGAGGATTATCTCTCTAACAAGTGGGGCCTGAGAGTTCTAAATAATTTTTGAATTATATTTTATTTTTAATCTTCAGTAATTGACATGAATGGAAGAAATGAATTTCTTTAAGGAATATCAGTGAGAGAGACATGTGGGGCCCGGTACTGTGCGAGCAGTGATTGGGCCTACATGTCAATGGCCCAGACTTCAAGAACAGGTTTTAAAAGATTTTAAAGCCAGTTGGGTCCATAGTCAGTGACACGCCGCTTAGATTTAAAGGGGATGGATGGCCCACTGGTTGTGATGGTTAAGGAGTACTAATCAAGGTGATTAGTTTCAACCAATCGTGTATGCTAATTAAGTCGCATTGCTATAGTCGTCTTCCCTACCGAGAGGGAGGCAAAGCCTGTTGGTGGCGAGGGAGACCACGGCGGTGCAATAGCATTAGCGAAATGCTTCCATGGCCCCAAGCACGCATGCGGAGGAATCGGTGTGGTCTGATTTGGCACGACGGCTACTGACGTCGAGCTCGGTGGTGGCCAAAACAGGGGAGGAGGCTTGGCAGTGATTTACCAAATTAAAAGCCAATTAACTAGGAGGGGAGATACTAGGTGTTGGTGAAGCTCACTGGAAGAGGGAGCGGAGCTCGGGGTGGTTGGGGCTGAGCTGGTAGCAGAGACGTGCGGCAGAGGAGGGAGTGCGGTGCCAAGGAGCTGGGGCGACGGTGGTCTGGGTTTAGCTTTGGGGATGGCTTCACGGTGAGGTGAGGAGGCTCGCAGTTGAGGGAATCGACCAATGGAGCGGTGGAGCGCTGGGATGATGGAGCACCGGAGTTGGAGAAGAAGGAGCTTGCCAGTGGCCTGTAGTGAGAGATAGAGCAATTAGGCTCAGGGGGGAGAGAGAAGGGAAAATTGAATTTGGTGAGGGGTTAAGGGGAGCCTAGGGTTAACCCAACGGCGCTGTCGGTGGAGGTAGCTAAAGGGAGCATACGATGGAGGTGGCTATGAGCTTGGGAGTGGAGGGGGAAGACAGGAATGGTGGTGAGGAGCGCAGGGAGGCTCGGGTGCCTTTTATAGGCGAAGGAAGGGGAAGGTGAGCTCAGGGAGGGAAGACTGGGGAAGCGGCCAGTGCGGGGGCGATGGGGGCTTGGGAGGCTAGCCGTGCGAGCAGGGGATACGATGGGGTGACTAGGTGGGACTACGGCGGCGCAGGCGCGACATGGCGCTGGACCACGAACGCGCCTGGGCGTAGTGTGGGGGAGCCAATGCGAGATTTTGTCGAGATTGCCGGACCACGGGCGTGCGCAAGGAGTCAACGGAACATGAGAGGAGCGCAGGAGACGATGCAGGAGGGGATGTGGCGATGCAGGTGTGGGACCACGACGATGCAAGTGTGGCAAAGCCGGACCATAGCGAGGCAGTGTGCTCAGAGTCAACGAAAGAACAGGGGCAGGGAGCGAGGAGGAAGAAAGGGGAGGCACCGGATGGGCCAGGGCGGCCATGGGATGAAAGGGGAGAAGGCCAAGAGAAGTGGTGGGTTGGAGGCACATGAAGATTTGAATGCTTGTAAATTTCTGAATTCCCACCAAAATGAGAAGAAGCTTTGAAATTCAAACTTAAATCTTTGAAATTGAATTCAACAACTCAGAATTGCACAAGCATAGGCTTATCCCTGAAAATGGGATGTTACAGATCCTAACCCCCTTAAACAGAATCTCGACCCTGAGATTTGAGCTACTCCGGGAATAGAAAAAGGAAGTCTAATTTAAGCTGATCCTCGCGCTCCCAGGTTGCTTCTCGCCCTGAGTGGTTGCTCCATTAGACTTTGTAGAGACAGATGGTCTGGCGTCTTGTCTACTTCTCCACGTTGTCGAGGATCTTGATCGGGTGCTCTCGGTAGGACAGATCCTTCTGGAGCTCGATGGTCTCAATCGTGGTTTGCTCTTCAGGAACTCTGAGGCACTTCTTGAGCTGAGAGACATGGAACACATTCTGCACATTTGACAGACTTGCTGGAAGCCCCAATCTGTAGGCGACTTCTCCACACTTTGCGATGATTGGAGACGGGCCTATGTATCTAGGCGCAAACTTGCCTTTCATCTTGAACCTTCAGACTCCTTGAAGAGGTGACACCTGGAGGTAGACATGATCTCAAACTTGGAAGATAAACTCTCTGAGACGATGGTCGGCGTAGCTCTTCTGCTGGACTAAATAGCTTGAAGGCGAGCCTTGATCAAACGGACTTTCTCTTCTGCCTGCTTTAGGGTATCTGGCCTAAAGATATATTCTTCTCCTACTTCTAACCAATGCAGAGAGATCATGCACTTCCTGCCATAGAGTGCCTTAAAAAGGAGACATCTTTAGACTAGATTGTGCAAAATTTCTACCCACAACCCCTCTTTTAACAAGTCACGATCCTAATGCGATCCTAAAAACTAGTACAACTCTTATTGGAAAACGGCTTCTTCTAAGATTCCGCAGCATCTTCTTTTAAGTACTTCTTTTGCTATAATTACCCATAAACCCTTAAGACTTAAATTCGAGGTGTTAAATGCATGTCATTTAATCTCATACTCCCACTATTTCCAAATACATGTCATTCCAGTTTTCAAATTTTGTTGCTAAATGCATGTCATTCTACAATTACGAGGCAACTTTTTACCAATTTTTCCTTCTATACCCCTCCGATTCATTATTCCAATGTCATTTGCTAATATGAACCAGAGTAACACACCATTCAAGAGCAATAAGTGAGCTAATGAATAAAGGTAATACAGTCTTTTATATACATGTCTTGGTTATAGTGCATAGTCCTATAATAACATCTATTAAGGAACGGAGGGAGTAATATATTACTATTGGAACCTTGAGACTACCGCATTGACCCTGGTGAGGACTAGACCTTACCCAACAAGTTGGCATGTGCATTCAGTATGGTCGGTAAATTCAGTTTGGTACATACGGTATGTACGGCAAATATGGCATTATTGGTTTGGTAATATATGGTATTTTTGAAAATACGGTTCGGTATCGGTAAATCCCAATTATTTTGGTGTGATATCGGTAAATACCATATTTACCAAAGTTGACATGAATTGGAAATAATATAGCAAGTCTGCAATTGTTAATCTGTTACCAATACCATCATGGCGACCATGAACTATAAGTCTGCAATGGATAATGACATAACAACTTAGCGACCATGAACTGTTAGTCTAACTCTGTTACCATCATGGACTCATGGTTTGATACTCTGATTGTTCTCACAAATAGCCAAACACAGCGGCGCAATGCCACAACCACCAACCAGTTACTTATTATTCTAAGCCAGACATAGACACTCAGATCCCCAACAGCCCAGACCAGAAACTGAAAGCACCTCTTATCTATCATGCTATCGGCCTGAGCCTGTTATGTAGGAGCAAGTAATCACAAGCGGCAATAGCAGTCATAGACTCACAGTCTCACTTTCATAGACATAGCGCAACTGGTGAACAGCATGAAGTAATCATAGAACCAAACTAAGCCAGATAGAACCCAACAATCCAACATCCCAGAAAGGCAGAAGCATCAAAGTACCTCTTATAGAGTTATACTCTTATCTATCATGCTGTCATGTAGGAGCAACTAATCACAAACAACTCACACAAAGTAATCACAGCATGACAGCATGAAGTCTTCATCACTTGAACAAACTAATCACAAATTGTAGCCCTGACCAAGTGATCAATAGTGAAAGAAGACATCAATTAATCTAGTGGATCACACATGATACAACTGCTTGCCATCAAAATATGAGTCATTGCAGGTACTCCAAATTGCCCAAAGCACTGCTGCCAAAGTACATAGATTGTCTTGGACAATATTTTTTCACAACTATACAACAAAAGATACACTTTGCTTGGTCTTTCCATAAATATTAAAACAAAAACAAAACTAACATTAGTGAGTGATCAAGAACACAAGCCATATCTTGATAAAAACGTAGAAAAAAGGAAAAAAAAGAAGCGTGTACCTAGGATCAAGAATAGCAGCAATAAAAATTAAGTCGTTCATCTTCTCAAGATCCCCCCAATACTTATCAAACTTCACCTTCATCTTAACAGCCATGTCTTTGAAGTTATTATCATCACTATCTTCACGTTCAGTCCATTCGCACAATAAATAATTTACACCAGCAATATCTTCAAAGAAAGTATTGGGAGTACCATATTGAGTGCCAGAAACTTGTTCGTAAGGTCAAAGAAATATTCTAGAAACTTCTTCAAGTCTTTTGCATAGACCCAATCATCATGTTTTGGAACCCCATCCACACCCAACTCTGCCTTGTATGAGGGGTCTTTAATTTCAAGCTTTTCAAATGCCTTCTCAAAACCCACGGTGGTCTGTAACATAAGATATGTTGAGTTCCATCTAGTGCACACATCAAGAGACACCAAACATTTTTCTTCTGCCTTGCTAATTTGCACACATTTTTTTAAAGCTATTCATCTTGTAGTGGAGCTTCTCACATATTTGATAGTATTACGGATACGAGAAATAGAAGGAGCCATTGTCTTGAACCCATCTTGAACCACAAGATTAATAATATGAGCTACGCATCTCATGTGAAGTTGACAACCTTTCACAAAAGAACCACCCTATTTGTCAAAGCACTCATGTAGCTTATAGCGCCATCATTTGAACTAGCATTATCTATGGTAATAGTTCACACATCTTCCCCTTTGTGGCTATCTACCAAGTAGAAGTTAAGTATTTTTTTTGTTAAGTTGCCAATTGATATCAATGTAATGGGCAGTTAGAACCATGTAATTTTGAAGGGTGAAATAAGTCCATGTGTAGGTTGTAAGACCAATAGTTTGATGAGAGTCATTAAAATACATTTTTAGCTATGCTTTCTCAACTTCATAAAGGTATAGAACATCTCTATACATTGTTGTCCTAGATGGCAGATTGAACCGAGGAAAACTTTGGATATAAAGTCAATAAAACCTTTGTGTTCTGAAAAAAAATCAAAGGCAGCTCATCTACGATTGTCATGAGAGTAAATGCTGCCCTAACCTCTTCAGCATTGTATTGCCAAGGAACTACACAACTACTTCGACCATCTTGACTGTGAATGGGTCCAATAGCTTCATCACTGCTCACACCCAAACTAGCAACAGGAATACTTCATATACCATCAGACTCAGACATCTAAAGTACCAAAAAGAAAGAGACTTAGACATTCACATCAAAATAGCAATTAGCATTTGGAAATGAAACATAGAGAAGGAAATTACATTGTAGTGATTGCATGATCCTATTAACTCTGTTGTTGGTAGAAATCACAAATTTCTACTTGACCACTAACCCCAAATCATATAGATCTACTAGAAACAAACAAGTGCATCAATATAAATATATAATGCAATTTCATCTCTGCCTAAAGAACCTTTTCTAGTTTTCCTAAAAATTGATTTTGCTCCCCCCCCCCCCCCCCCCCCCCCCAACAAAAGAAATGGCTAAAGAACCCTAAACAATGCTTAATAAATTTCATCACTGACTAAAGAACATTTCCTGCCTAAAGAAATGGGACAGCATCAACAACCCCCCAGTGCCACTGCCATGGCCGACGACACCAATCCCAACCTGTTGCCGAAGCCCAAACAATATACCTGCCTAGAACTAGAACTACATAATGCTAGAGTTACCTTGGATCTAGATGGGAATCGATGGTGGGAGTGCATGGCTGCTTTTCAAATTCAGAGGCTCTCCCAGGGGCAGCGGCGCTACCAGCACAGCGCAAGGCTCCAAGAGAGAAACTTAGAGGACTGGAGGACAAGCTCGGGGCATCGCCTCCCTTATCGGGCTAGGCTATCAGCAATCGCCAATCGGCTGGATGCCTAAGGCCTGACCTAATGAGTAATGAGTCTTATCTCTATGGAAGTATGGAGGGCAGCCAGGAGCCTAGGAGGAGGAGGATCAGAGGATGTGTAACACTACGACTTAATAAAAGTTCAGAATGTCACCTACAACTAATACCACTACCAAATACATAACCAATAATTACATATTACCAACAACTAGAATTCAAGAATAATCATACAACATAACCATGAACAAAATTTTAGCAACATAGTAATCAACAAATCAAACTTAAGATGAACCAAATAATCACTAAGATGAATTAATTATAAAACTAAACCAATGAACACATCAAGTAACAATATTATGAACTATAAAGAGCTAAAGTAAACCATTTATCAACTAACATTATATAGATAGTACTAAATTATTTATGATAATAAGTGATAGATTGCTAGGTATAGTGAAGAGCTACAAAAGTGTAATGTTACATATTCTACTTCTACCTATGCATGTTGCCTACAACATTTACCTAAAAATAGCTATAAAGCAAGAGTGAAGCTATGACTCAGCAAGTACACAAAAAAATAATAAATGAGGCAACAACATAATTAACATTTCATGTCCATTCACCCTTAACTCGATTTCACATATCCATTCCCATCAACTTCCATTCTCATGTCTCAATATCTTATCTCTCTCTTTTTTTTTAATGCAATGCACATGTCTCAACTCATCTTTTGCTTATACCCGTATAGCAAAGAGTCACACCTGTCGGTGTCCACTCAAGCCTGACTTTTTCATGCAGGGACCTCAAAGCCCGTCCTTTTTCATACGGAGACCACAAGCCTGTCCTTTACATATGGAGACCTTATCTCACTTCCGTGGGTCACATCTTTCCATCATGAATGCTGAACAAGCAATGCAACAATTATGGCTTTCCTTAATTCATTTCCAGCATTAAACAATTGGTATAATCAATGTTCTACCGAATTCATCAACATCATCATCATTTCATCATAAGCATGTGAGCAATATAAAACAAGCATGGTCATATGACTAATCATGGCAAGTATTTATTTAACAAAATAATAATTTCAAATACTCGAATACCATTCTACCATACACTTGTTTTTTCTAGTTGCAATGACCAGTTTGATTAGAAGACGACACCAACCCCGATGCTATTTCTCCAACAGTAAATACCCAATCTCAATACAAACCATAGCGGTACAAGACATCAATTAAACAACAACGCTCCTATACGCTTCCCAAATCAATAAATCTCCCCTTTACCGGATAGTTCCCTGCTGTCTCGGTACTAAAAGCAACATAACTTTTGACTCCCGAATCATATTCTAGCACACCATATTATTTATGAAATCTACATAAAATTTCTACAAATTCTTAGTTGGCCACATGCCTAAATCATCTAATTCCCTGTTTTTGACCCAGAAGACAGATATGTCATCTTTTCAATAGCAGAATTAATTTTTTATATCTATTAATCTATTCATGCAATTATAACAAACCATGGTATTTTCAGAAACTATAGAAAGTTATCTATCACTTTCTAGTTATTGCAAAAATTCAATTCTGACATCTAATATGTCAAACTAATAATCTCCCATGACTACGTCTAGCAGCAACCGGTTCTGGACAGCAGTTTTTCAAAATTTATAATTTCTATTCTACCAGTCCAAAATTCATGTTTTTGGATTCTTTGGAATCCTTAGGAAATTACCTATACTTTTCATGTAGACTAAATACCCTAATTACTCCATTTACTATTTTTAATCTACTGTTTATTCTAGTGTTGCCAATTGACTATAATTCCCCAGACATCGAGCTTACAAAAATCATAACTCAAAAATTTAACCTTTCAATTGATATGATTAAATATTCTACTGAGAGCTAGCAATATTTTCTACAACTATCTAGTAGATGGCATTCTTCAATTATGCGCATACAGTACTCGAAATTACAGTAAAGCAATATAGCAGATTAACCGATCTACTATTCGATAACGTTGACAAACAACATGCTACCACTCTCACTAATCTGGATTCTAATCTTTAATTAAATTAATAAAAACTAAAAAAACTTTCATGTTGTTACCCACGGCGAACGCCAAAATCACGATCACTTTCTCAAATTTCCTTCCCTCCTCTCTCCTGTTCTTTTTCCAATCGCAGCCCATTCTTTACTCCCTTCCTTCTTGGATGGCGCTACAGCGCCGACAGCAACAACAACGAGGCGTAGCTGCCTTGCGTGCGCTCGGTTGGGCACATGCTTCGGCGCGTGGCGACGGTAGCGCACGCTGGCCTCCCGTGCACGTGAAGGCAACGTGGCGTCGCGTGAGCGACGATGGTCAGTGAAGGGGAAACGCAGGTGCAGCTCGGGCGACGCGTGGAGAACAGCGTCGGCACGAGATGATTTGCTGATGACGATGCAAGAAAAAAAAAACAGAAACTAGCGTGGCTAGGCTTTCTAGTTTTGGATTCTCTCCCGCCACGGCTTCTTTTACCGTAGCACAAGAAATCATGGCACAAGAATAACTCAATCTCTAACTTTCCGTATAACTCGTTCTAGAAAATAATTCCCTCTCTAAATTTTCATCCGACCCGTTTTCTTGTAATCCTTTTTATCTAATTTTGCATATATCCTTAAGAGGGTTATTTTTAAAATATTACAGGATGGATCGCCGAATGGCCGATGGGCTACCTAGTGTAGAGCATAGTAGTAGTATTCAGTTTTTTCAGTTTTCAGCTGATTTTTACGATAAAACCAAACCCAGAAAATATAAATTTTAGATCCCGTATTGAATACTTGTCAAACCAAGTTAACCGATATGGTACGGATTTTCGGTTCGGTTCAATTGTGCATAGCCCTACCAACATAGCCAAATGAAAAGATACATTTATGACGATAAACACTACGCGGGCAGAATTGTCTAGGTTTCAAATTATACTGGGAACCAACTGGTTTTCAATGATCCTAGAAATCTTGATGAGGACCTGCATTTAGCAAACCACCTGATTTTAAGGTAAAGTGTTGAAGTCAGTTGAATTTTCAACTCCATACGCACAAGACTACCCCCTCTTTCCGCATCGTGGGGACCTTTACTACTTTAGGACGACAAGGAATCACCCATAGAGGGTCCGGACATGTATAATAGTATATATCAGCTACCTGTAAAGATATGCTACATAGAACTTTAGGTGATGTAGAAGAGAGGAGGAAAGAGAAAGAAAATATCTACGATTTAACATACGGTCTTATAGAGGATTGTTTACTGTCTATACTATTTTATAGACAACTACATAGATAATACATTAATTGTATGGGGCTATCACAGTCATCTATATAGACAATATATTATATGTGGTCTTTAATCCTATCTATAAATGACAGGTATATTGCAGACTACTGTTGTCTATATCATTGTACATACTCTAGCGGCAATTGGCTGCGAACTAGTTAAATATGCTCACAAACCGTTTGTCAATTCAAATATGCAATTGCATTTGAGTTGGTCACACACCCAGTTAATTTCCAATTACCAGTCCCGCACCGTTGCCGGCATAGGTCCAAGGGTTTATTTTAATTCGCTTTTTGCAAACCCTGGTGGAAGCTTCATAATATTTCTAGATTTGATTGCAAACTAAAAACATAACACCCTGTCCTAGTTTAGAAGCTCTTCAGTTTTATTTGAGTTGCCACTCACAAAAATTCATGAAATTCCCCTCACAAAAAAATCCTAGATAATGGCCCACTGGTCAAATGTTCCATGCATAATTTGTGACCGTGATTAATTCTGATTCTTTTCCCCCATCTACAACCGATTCCACTCTTTTTTTCCACAATTTTCTGTTATTCACTTGAAATTTGCAGCACGGTCTTATATATCAAACACTACCTTAGAATTGGATTTTTCAGCCAAGGAAAATGGTGCTCAAAGCTTATTTGCAAGGCAAAGTTACATGCACAAACAGCACTTAGCTCCCTTCTCTCAAACATCACTTGGCTTTATGCTAGACATGTCAGGGCATTTGATACAAGCATGGCCATAGTTGACCATTATCACCAGTACTTCAAGCAAGTCTTAAGGGGCCGCTCAATCCAACTTTAACTGGCGGCTTCCGACTTTCGGCTAGTGGCGACTTCCAACTTTTGACTATAATTATACCGTAGCAGCTATTAGCTTTTCCAAATCATTCAATTAAAGAAAAATAAAAAAAACACCGTTATATCTTCACGGATAATACAAAAAACAAAAGCAAATAAAACCAAAATTAAGAAGCCACATATTCATTCCAATTTCTAGAAGCCGAAAGCCAAAAGCCCATGCTAGAATGAACGGAGCCTAAGACATAAATTCATAACAAATACAATGTAGATTGGCATCTTACTGCATTAAGAGCAGGACGGATAGATCGCAAGTTCATAATTCCCTGCATTTATCTAGACAACTGATTGAAATACAACAAAGCTATATATATGGAGAAAAATAAAACAAATGGAACAGGACCCAAGACATGATGTTACAACATTTATGCAAGACTCGCATGCATTCCCAGCTGCGAACATTTGCCCTCGTGAGCTCTATTGACAGTCCCAACCATTGGTCAAGCTGCATTTGCATTGGCCATATGTCCGTGCTGCACGCAAAATCTGCGGTGCTAGAAGATCGGAGCAGCCAACGATGCCGCACCACGAGACAACTATAACATTGCCATCGATAAATCGTGGCAACACTGTAGGGCACAGAAGTCAGTCTCAGGAAAATATCAGTCCACAGGCAGAACCGATAGATCAAGCCAAATATCTGTACACATTTGGGTTCTCTTTATCCCTCTCCAAGTAATCCCTTGTTATAAGATCCTCAATCCGCTTCTTTATTGCCTTGAAGTCAGGCTGCAAAAAAAAAAAAGAGCAGCCCTTTTATCATGTGAAGTAATCCAAGGAAGCTCAGATAATCAAATGCTTTGAACATTTCCTGAGTGCCAGTTTAACCATATACACACAATTATATTACACAAAAGAAAAGGCCATCAAGATGATGGTGCAAGTCTTAGGCGTGCAATGCAGAATGCAGAGAGCTAAAGGCGGCAAGGTGCTAGCCAAAAGGACCTACGTAATGGAAGACAGTCCCATGGAGGGAATAAATGAACCCTAGAAATCAACAAAGTAGAACTTGTGACAAGCCTCACAAGCCTTTGGACAAAACACAATCTAACAAAATATAGCTCAACTGAATCAACTGATTGAACCAAGCACTTAAAAGGAGGGCAAGGAAAACTCTCTTGCCAACAACATCTTCAACTACTTTCTTGAACAAATGTTTCGTACCTACCTTGAACATGCGACCAAGCTGCTCCACACATTCCATTACAAGTTGCTGATGACCCAATACTTTGCGGCTCTTCATGATGCGCACAATGGATGCATCAATTGCATATCTGCGATCCTTGTCAACATCTTCAACTACTTTCTTCTTCTCATCAACTGGAGGAAGAGGTATCTGTAAATAGCATTAAAAAACCAAGATAATACATAAAAAAAAAGAGAACTCGGAAAAGTAAATTACGAAATTTAGAAAACATACAAAAAAAGATACCTTTATTCTCCGCATCTTGTCAGTAAATTTTGAATTGAACTCAAAGACATCATTCGGTGAAATAGATTTGTTATTTGGTTCTTTGTTAAGAATCTTATATTTTGCACAAGAGAGAGAATGGAGCAAACGCACAACATCATCATCTGAGAGATTTAGCTGTGTTACAATCTCAGAATAGCTTAGTCTGTCAACTCCATTAAATAGCAGCAGCAATGCAGCCTACCAACAGAAGAGAAAGGCATGTTAGGTTACATCTAACACAAGAAGCAAATGCTCATTGAAAATGCAGCTTCGAATTACCTGATAAGTTGTAACAATGAGCTCAATAGTTTTGGCCTCAAACTTAGCAATAATATTACAGGTTCCCAGGGAATATATCCAGGTAAGCTTCCTGTGCTTTGTTCTTGTTTGGTAAAACTCCTTGAAAACCTCTACGCATTTCACCTGAAAAATCGAGAATGAAAATAACTATCTTGTGCAGAGTAAGACATCAATCACAAACATTATATGCAAAACAAGGCAAATTCAGGACTCATGGTTAAAATATTGATTAAGCTTAGCAAGCTCCAACACAGCTCCTTAGAGAGCCTCGAGAAAAAAGCAAACTTACCATATCAGCAGGCAGGTTTATATCAAAAGATTTGTAGCTTGGCCAAAATCCTGTTGTCAGAACAGTAACAGCTAAGTCTATCCCAGGATTCAACTCGGGATGTTTTCTTATGAACTCTTCAAATTTCGTCTGGTGATCTCTTGCAACAGTAAGGTCAGTAACCATGCCCTCCATTTTTGAAGTGAATTGCCCCCCGCACTGTTGTTTTAGCTTGGTCAGAATGCTTCTCTCATGTTCATCATTAGCACTCTTGTCAAAAAGCAATCTCCTTGCAAGCTTCTTTCTGCAAATTAGCCCCAGAAGTCAATGACTGCATGCATATTCCAATATACCACGAGCTTAAAGACAGTAAGAATCAGCATGCAAGATAACAAGTTACCTGTAAAATTCAGCAAACAAGTCCTTGTCACTGATGTAGGCGAGTAACCTTACGACCTGGTACTCATCCAGTTTCAAGATTAAGTTCCTAGCTCTGGAAAACTAGTAATGACATAGAAGCACAAACATAACAAATTGATGGCTGTACCTTCTCAAGGGTATCTTCAATTGCTTCATCACTAAGCTTTTCACTACCACCTTTCTTTAAGATGTTGTCACAGAAGGTAGCTAGTAATTCGGCACTTGAACTACCAGAAACACCTTTGTTGCAGAAAACCTCAAAAGCCTCTTTAAGTGCCTGCATAAACAGGATCCAAGATTTTGATATCATGATAAAAAGAATGATGTATGAAGCAGTAGATAAATAAATCAAATGGCAAACCTTATGGAAGAGCGTGTGGCCCTGGAAACACTCAGTGACATATGCTACATATTTGTCATGAAGCTCAATGATTTTCCGGACAAAAACCTAAGTTCAAAAAAAAAGAACAAGAAAGGAACACAATGGGTAACAGATGTCATAACAAAAGTTGAGAGCTAACAGCAAAGATTATATCAAGGCATCAAACCTGTTCCTGCAAACCAACCATGTCTTTCTTCTCTGGCTGTAATAAAACAAATAATTTAGATAATACTAATAATTTTAAACAATACTCAAGTGAAAGAAATAAGCAATCACTAGAAATGTAAGTCTGAAGTGGCTAGTAGAGTGCAGAGCAATATGTCAAGGCAGCAGCCTGGAATACACTATGCATATACCAGCAAGAGTTGAGTACAAACTCCAGCTGATTGATGAAACACATACCACTAAATTACTACCAAAGAAAATCAAATCAATGTTCTAAGAAAACAGTGGTACAAACAAAAAAAGCATAAAACTTCAATGGTTGAATATATAAAATGTTGCACCTTTTTATTACTAGCAGCATCTTCAGCCTGTTTGACTAAGGCTGTGCCCTCATTAGTAACATGCTGCAGAGAAGCATCGTTCCATTTCAATATTGAAATAGCTTCAAGAAGAAATAGAGAACACTTTTGAGGCAAATAATACCTGCTTAAATATTTGAGAAACAGGTTCCAGACCACGAGTTATTCTGGAAAATAGCCTATACATTCTAGAGAGATCCTCAACCTGCAAGATTGCATAGATATTATGTCAACAGGCTTCATATATTGCTGATATACTGTTCAAAAAGAAAGAAAGAAAGAAACAAAGAAAGAAAGAGCTTCGCCATGAAACCTTGTCATCACGAAGCAATGCGTGACATCCAGAATGCTCCTTGTCCAAAAGCTGGCTTGCGTATTGAGTTAGCAATTCATGTTGCACTTTCTGTGAAAATTAAGGAAAGAAAACACATTAAATCATGTCATATGGGGGAAGGAACTCACGGCTAGTGCACTATCAGAAATCCAACAGCACTCTGAACATACAATTCCAAATTATGCATCTGGTGTACACGTAGCAAATATAGATAATTAAACATTACGAAATACTCTGAAAAGTTAAAATACAAAGCAACAGCAGACTTTCCACTAACCTCCAACAACTTCTGCTCACTACTAGAGTGCAAATAATGAGCAACTCGCTCTTTCTCCCTTTTCAAACACTCCTCAGCCTAATGAAACAAATATCCCTTAGAAAGATAATGTTATGCTTAACTACAGGTAGAAATGTTCATTAAACCTTCTCAAAGATACCTTTAACATGTAATCTGGACAAGAGTCCTCCAGAATCCAGGTTTGGGCCTTGATAGAGTAGTAGTCTGCAGTATCCTTGAGCAAGAAATCTTCAAAATCATTTTCATAGCACTCCATACTACCCAAGCCAATTTCAACAAATATATCCAGAACATTTTTCAACAGGGCCCTATCAATTTGTTCACCCTCGCGTTCTTGATCTATCTGTTGAAGAAAGCACTTCTAATGCCAACTATACACAACCAAATAAGCTAACATGACAAGATACAATGACTCACTAAGGATATGACCGCACTTTTTACTTTTCCTTTGATCTCTTGATATACCTGTTACCACAATGGAAATGATTAAAATCTAGAGATATTACATTAAGCAAGGAACCGTAAGCTGGATCCCGTAAAACAGGAGAAAGATGAGTCAATCGTGTAAAGAAGTTGCGTTACCAAATCTCGGAAGCAAATAAGCCCTACTTCTCTCAATGGTGGAAGTGACCTCCGTGAGATAAAGTACCGATCAAGATAATGGAAGAAGCGTGACAGCCACCGAACCATCACTTTATGGTTTGACCACCGTTTTACTAACTCTCTCAACATAAACTCATCATGCTTTTCTCTTATTGAAGGTAAAACCTGCAATAAATTGAAGCTGGGTGTTGGACTTATCTTTCAAAAATGTGAACATACAATATAGGAAAAAAGAGATAAAATGGAGATCGTGCAGGTGATGAAGCATCACTAAACTGCAAGTTATGTTCATTGAATACAATTATCATTGGACAATTTATCCAGCTACATAGTGTTTAAGAGAGGGAGGCATTTTTATTACATGATAATTAACTAAAACTACCAATGATCTATATCAAAATAGGAATGGCAACAGAGGCTAAGTCCCCATACGCATTCTCCCCTCATTAACATGGACATTTTCACCCTCCAGCAACTACCTAAGGATTTAGCAGAGAACAGGGGTCTCAGAGGGGATGAGCATAGAATTATTTACACTGCAACGTCTACTTCGAGAAAATGTTCCATGTAACTAAGTTAATTCATCAACAATATATTTTACATATAGATAACTTATCAACAACAAAGTACAATAAAAAGATTTAATACAAGTCACTACACATTAAATGGTAATGAAAACATAAGTCCAAGAGAAACATATATGTATTTATATGCAGGGCCAAAGTTGTGAAGTAATCCAGGAGCTGTTGATGAAAAGGGCGAAAGCAGCCAATATTTCAAACAGCCAAAATAAGCCATGATAAAAGACTTAGTATGGATGCATGCTGGTGTCTTAAGTGCTCTCAGCATTACCAGATCCTACTATGACAAAGAATATCCTCCAAATCAAGCAATGCATGCTTTCTAAGCAAAGTCTAACCTAGAAGATCTACACCTCCAAAAAAAATGCAGAAAATATAGTGGACACAGCACAATGCAGAACATGCAAAGCCATCCTTTCTGCTTAAGTACCTGACGCTCAATATTTACATGATTCCATGCAAAATGTAAATCAATTAGAGGATGAGACCCAACGACAAATTAGCATATGGAGGATGAGACCCAACAAATTTGTAGATTCTCTCACATATGAAGATGTATCACCAACAGTTCCAATTCACTACATCAAGATCCTTTTACTTCATAGTAATGGTAAGGCATGAACCAATGAACAGTTGGCAAATCAAGGTTTAGGTTTGAAGCAGAAACAAGTAAATGACAAAACTTTGGACAATAACTTGTCTGAATTTGGTCGACTAGAAAAGCCTTGCAAGTAGGCATTTCACAGCATAATAATTCATTAAAATTACCAGTGAGACATGCCAAACCTATGGATGGCAACAAGGTGGGGGAAGGTAGTAAGTGTCCAACCCCATTCCCACCACATTAACATGGACATTTTCATCCCAAAGTAACAGCCTAGGGGTATGGCAGAGAACAGGTATCCCTCCCAAAGGGATGAATGTACAATTATTCATGGTGTTATCTATACCAAATATATGTTGCAAATAGCCAAAGTAATTTATACATAATTTAAGCTTACATATAGCTAAGTTAATTTATCAACAAGAAGTACAACAAAAGATTTAATATGTCACAAATCAGTATACTTTAAGTGGTAACAAACATAATAACATATACATCCAAGAGAAATGTACATGTATAAAGATGCATGGCTGAAGTTATACAGGAGCTAATGATGTAAAAAGGTGAAAGGAACAAACATTGTAACAACCAAAACAATCCCATCAGAAAAATAAGAATCAATATGGATGATGCCGGTAGCCACTGACTACCGGCATCATCCTACTGCGCTGAGGGAAAACCTCCCGAATCAAGCAATTTGTGCTTTCTAAGCAAATTGCGAAGTTTAGATAGAGAGCACTGGAAGTTTAACATCAGAGTATTTTTATAGCAGACAGCCAGACAGCATCTAACATCCATATAAGCACAACATGCCAAGCAATGTCTGCAAAAATCTAAACTTACTTAAAACTTCCTAAGTGTACAACATCCGAGATTTAAAAGCCAATAAAGCAATGTGTATAAGGGCTTCAGGTCTTATCTCATGTTTAAAGTATTCAAATCAGCAGAGAGTAGATGAGAAAGTTATTAAGTGGAATGTGAAGAAAGACGGAAAGTTCAAGGGTCATTAACTAAAAAAGAAAAACTAGCAAATGGTATACCATTGAACGGTATACCATCCCCCCCCCCCCCCCCTCTCTCATGCTCCTTATCCCTCCCGAAGCGCCGCCGCTACCTCCCTTTCCTGCCAGGCTGCCACTCCCTCCCTCTCGTGCCCCTTCTCGCTCCCGTCCAACACCCCCTCCCTCCTCATCGCTGTCATCCCCTCACTCTCCTCGCCGCTAGATCCGGCTCCCCCGCTACGGGTTCACCCTTTCCCCGGCGCTTAAGAGGTCGGGGGGAGGCGGTGGACCAACGGTGGGTGGCGGCGAGGGCAATGGGTATGGTAGGAGGGCGGCGGGCAGAGCCGGAGGGCGGTGGCAGCGGCAGTTGTGGTAGTTAGGTTGGGCAGCGTGGCGCGGTGGTGAGGGGTCAAGGGACTACACAACGAGGCAGCGACGGCACCGCTGGCCGCCGGTGGTGGTGGAGAGGCGGGGGGCGGTGAGGGAAGCTAGTAGAGCTGCTCCGGAGCAGAAGAAAAGAGGGAGAGGGGAGGGGCGGCACAAGGGAGGTATACCATCGGAAGGCATCCCAATGGCCTACCGTGCCATAGTACTTCTCTAACAAAAATTGCTGGCACAATTGCTTTTGGCAGAAAAGAAAGAAGACATGATAAATGGCCATACAAATCTGAAACATTGATTCGTGCTAAAACGCTGCTTGCAGCAGACTGCTAGCGCCACAACTGCACAGAAGCGCCACATGTAATGCTCATTGCATCCCCTAGAGTATTTAAATACTGCCTAGAGGTAACCCCAACAATCCATTATCCAGATCCCTCTGCACCAACAGTTGTGCAAGACTACTTGACATGCCACATAGAAAGTTGTAGCTCCTCCCTACTAATGAAAGCCCAATAATTCACCCATGCTAAGCAACCAACACAGAATTCGTAATTCGCCAAGAGCATCGAGCTTTATCAAAATTAGAACGTCATCCTTGTACTTACTACAGCAGCTTAGGATTCAAGTTTTAGGCATGAAATCCCTCATCTTCTATATAAACAGCTGTGCTCCGTATTACTCAAATGTGCGTGCTGTCAATTCATTAGTTTATATGCCATAGCAAGCACGATTTTCCATCAGTATCTTTGCTACGCTTCCTCTAATCGAGCACATGGACACGAATCGAGCTAATAAACCGAGGAATCAAGAATTCCTCACCATGGACGTGATGTACTCCTCGAAGGACTCGCGGTACTTCTCGTAGAGCTGCTGCGAGTAGTCGTGCGGCGGCTTCTGCGTGCACATGTTGTATATCGTCCTGCGGCATCGAGAAAAACCCTAAATCAGATCATGAAGCACAAACCAAGCAAGCACCCCCATACGGGATGGGGGGGGGTGTTAGGGTCGATACGCACGTGTAGAGCATCATGTAGTCCTCGGAGCTGAACTGCGGCTCGGGCTTGCCGTCGAGGATGTTCTTGAGCTTGGTGATGCCCTTCTGCATGAACTCCCACCCCTGCTCCAAATCGATCGTCTTCCGCTCGCGCGTCGCCATCGCCGCCGCCGCCGCCGATTCGGGCGCCCTAGACGATTCCTGGGATGTCCGTGTGGGCGATTGTTTCCCTCGCGAGGTGGAGGTGGAGGAGGATGGGCGCAGGAAGGGAGGAGGACGACGACGACGAGGGAATGGGAAAAGCGGAGGGTTGATTTTGGCTTTGTGCTGCCTGGTTGTTTTCTTTGACTAGTAAGGTGCGTTGCAGTAGAAATAAAACATTTATAGCAAAAGAGTAAAGTCCATTATCGGTCCTTAAACTTTTTATACTGTGTCATTCCGGTCCATAGACTTTCAAAGTGTGTGATCCCAGTGCCTAAACACTCTTTGGGTCTCAAAATTAGCCCGTTACGGGTCTTGGCTATGTCATCCCGGTCCTTAAACTTTTTATGTTGTGTCATCCCGGTCCATGGTTGTTACCACAGTAATGGCACACTTTGAAAGTCTATGGACCGGGATGACACAGCATAAAAAGTTTAAGGACCAGTAATGGACTTTACTCTATAGCAAATATATGGTACGTTTAACCGCTCTCTCCCCCATTTGTGTTAGCAAATCCATGAATCTGAGATCTCATAATGAGATCTCATAATGAACTCGACATTAGCTTTAAAATGACAAGACCATAAGCTTATATCGTATATAAGCACCAAGTGTTAAAAATATCGTGCCAACAATAATAGTTTCCACAACCACAATAGTAAGGGTTATTGACCAAATCATTGATTTGGTAAGAATTATTGACCGAATCATTGATTTGTCGTACTTCTAAGCACTATACTATTTTATGTTAGAGATACACCGGTGTTAAGTGAGAGCAGCACTAAAACTATAGTTTTATAATATTCTCCAATCTTCTAAATGTTGCCACAAGAAAGACACTGCTCGACTTCCAATAAGCATCAATTAATAACCATAAGGCTTTATTTAAAAACATAAGTTTGGATATGGTATTTGAATCATCTGCTTCGCAGACAAAGGTATAGATCAGTCAACTTTAACTAACGTATCATTAGAGAAATAATTTATAAGATAAGATGACAAACATGTGTTTAGAGCCCCTACGCCATA
The DNA here is from genome assembly GCA_017311315.1 of Dendrocalamus latiflorus. Classification (NCBI taxonomy): domain Eukaryota; kingdom Viridiplantae; phylum Streptophyta; class Magnoliopsida; order Poales; family Poaceae; genus Dendrocalamus; species Dendrocalamus latiflorus. Next base: position 41,031,939 of record CM029647.1, read on the forward strand.
CCCGTCATTGTACTCTACCCACCTCTCTTCCTTAAATGAGCAAATCAAACATTAATATCAGATTTTGTTAAAAATTGCAAGTGCACACGTTCTGGACACACACAAAGTTGATAGTTTCATATGGAAAGCCACAAGAATAATTGAAGATTTCACATCATAATTAAGGAATTGACATCAACATGCACAAATTTTCAAGTAGCAATTGATAATCGATAGAAATTAAATCAAATTGAAGATTCATATCACAAATTGGAATTTAAGAACAACTCACATACTTGTTATTTGGGGTGGAGAGGGCATCGGTAACCAGGAGCAAGGGCAACAAAGAGGTCATTGGCAAGCGGTAGTGAGGGATTATGCTGTGTGGATGAGCTCGCCAATAGCTGCCATTATCGATGATGCTCCATGATAGAATGGCCACTATGAACGCCATCAGAAGCCCAAACTTGGTGTAGTCACCAGACATTGTAGAATCCACTCACCAAATCAGCCTAAACAAACAAAGATCCATTCATAACAAAAAAAATCATGCTTAAATCATGTACAATACTAGAGAAGTGGATGAAAGCAAAGCAATCTGTGAGGGGAAAAATCAAGCCTACCTCTGTTTTCTCTCCCCAGTCCCCGTCTCCTATGTCTCCTCATCCCTCTCCTCGGCAAACTCTCCATCCTCGCCTCTGTCGCCCTAGACCATAGCCACCGACCTACCGAGGAGGCTGGCCATAGAAGCGGATGCAAGGGAAGGTGAGAATAGACGAAGGGAGAACCCTAGCCAATCAGAGAGGTGAAGTGCTAGTGAGAACTCCAGCAAGGAAAGGGGAAAGGAGAAGGAAAATTCTAGATTTGGATTTAGATCTGGGGTAGGAGGTATGTTATTCCATAGCTAGGTGACCTCACGTTGGCCTACAACTCAACGAGCCTAGCAACGACAGTGACAAAGAGGATCATGCTGGACAACAACTGGCAGTGACCTTTTGGTAGTATCAAATCTCCCATCTCAGAACCTCCCCCTCATGACACCAATCGATGAGACGTCGGAGACAAGGAGGGAGAGGAGTTGGAAGATGAGGAGAAAGGAGAGGTGCTAGAGGATGGATTCGTTGGAGAGCATAGGACTTGGAGGAGAGGAATCAGAGACAAGCGCGCCAAGGAAGAGCGTGGGGAACGATGACTGGGGTAGATAGGGGATGGGAGTTTTGGTTTTTTTTCAGCTTGTTTTCCACAAGACATGCAACGTGGGGTGTTGTGGGCTGGGTTGCATGCGTAAGAAGCGAGGAAAGTGCAGGACAACAAATAAACTCTCTCTTTATATTAGTAGAGAGATTTGCTCCAAAAATAGTAGAAACTCCACCTTTGTTACACCCTAGGAGCACTAAACAATGCCTGGTAATCTGTACGTTTAGAAGGCTCATTACAAGCTCCCATTGAAGCCATTGCAGCTTCTAATATAGCAAAGAAGTGGCAGATTGTCCCTGCATTGACACTTGTAGCCTCAATAAGCTGCTGGGCTAGTTTTGATGCCTTGTTAAATTTTTGAAGGATTCTCTGTGTGGCTATGTGTGAAGCTATCTTCAACATAGCTTCAATGATTTGCATTTCTGATGCATCAAAAGCTGGTCTGAGCCAAAGGTGCTTCTCACATATTGAAAGAAAATATGGGTCTTAGAACATGGCCATGTGGCATGTAAAAGAACTCTGTTATTGCTAGCAGCATTTGGTTACTTGTAAATTATCTAGAGAACATGTGGAAAAATAGCTGGATGAACCAGAACCTTCAGGCAAATGGAGACATAGTTTCATTTTTTTAATCCATATATCTTGCCATAGGCATAGAGATAGACTTCAGTGTTAGCACAACCGAAAAAACTTTGATATAAGACAATATAACAGTCACCCATAATTTAGCACAAACCGAAACGGATTATGAAAATTCCCAAAAATATTTCCTAAGTTTTACTTCTGATAGTTATCTATAATTAAAAGATCGTCATCAGAATACTCTTCAAAATTAGTTTTTTATGCCACTAATACAAAATCATTATCTCAATTGGATTTACCATCCAAACTTCTGAACATAAAAATTTTGCATAGTCTCGATAAAAAAGAAAAGAAAGGAAGAAATACAGATAGAACGTGATGAGGATATCCTTGGCCACGTTGTTCCTTTTAGTCTATCAAGTACTTCAGAACAATATGAGATTACTAAAAGAGCTAGAGCTTTTGCAAAGAAACTTAACATTGAGGTGAACTCATTCCTAACTATTCTTAATGTTGTTATTTATGAGAATTGGATACTACCTCATGTCATTACTTTTGTGCATTATCAGGTTTGACAAATGGAAGACTTTGGAACCAAGAGAGATGAGAGGGAGGCCGGGGCCAAAGCAATTGAGAAGCACAAATTGGGGTAGCCATACTTGCAATCAATCTTATGTAGCCAGCAAGAAGACAAAGGGCCCATGCAGCCAAGGGCAGGCCATGCAGCTTGGGGGCAAAGGAGGAAGGCTCATGCGAGTTGGGGGCAAAGGGAGACAACCCATGTGGTAAGAAGGCAAGGTCCGTCCTGCTAGACAAGCCCATGTGACCAAGGAAGCAAAGCCCATGCGGCCGAAGGGGAGAAGACAGCCCATGCAGCTGGAAGCCCAAGCCACATAGGGGGAGGCGCAAATTGTATGAGAGAAAAGGGAAAAGCCCATGCATGCATGGAGTTCACGTACCAACAAGGATATCCATGACTTGCTGAGAAAGAAAGAGCTCTAGTTATCAAGAGTTTCTCCTAAGAACCCAGTTTTTCAAAGGAACTCCCAGAAATCGGGCACCACAGAATTGAATGTTCTGATGGCCTACATGCCGAATCAAGGTTGAAATCGAGTTAGTTCAGCCATGTAATTCCATTTTGCTTAAGTGTAATTTGAACTCTTAGCTAGTTGAACTTGAATCTGAACTCTAGAATACATAAATTAGTTTCGATCTCTTATGACCGAGTAGGAATTAGATACAGCTTCTTGGCCGAACATAGCCAACCCTAGGACTTTGTGCTTGCGTGTGGAGGAGGGGGAGAGCCCTTAAATACCCTAGCACCCCCATTGTATCCTTAGACCACAAATAATATATTGGTTTCAAAAAGAGCCTTTGACACTTGTTCTTCCTAGCTTTGCACAACAACTAGAGAAGGGAAATGGGTGTGCTCTACATCGTGTTCTTGATGTCCCCATCATGGAATCTGTAGGCACATCTTCCACTTTCTCATGGATAGGTGGAAGAACAATCAAGAGAGTGGTTGGGTAAGTTCATACGTCGCAGGTCGTTGCACGAGCAGCGGTTGGCCACGCCAAACTCATCACGTCGCACTAGTTATCTTGATCCTACATTGAGAAGATCAAGCATCCATTATATCATCTTGGTATCAGAGTGTGATTGACTCGGTAGGATTACTTATCCATAGTTAGATCAATTTTTATTTGCTATTTTTTATTTCCTATCATCCATTAAACAGAAAATTGCAGTACAAAAAGTTCCAAACCCTAGTTTTAATCTGTTATTTCTTGTGAGATTTATTAGATTTTAGTCCATTAGAATTTTATTTTAGTGCTGATCTTAATGTTCCTTTGTGTTGCCTAATTTTGTGTCCACTCAAAAACCCTAAAAATTTGCTAGTTGAATCTCTCAATTCAGCACCCAAAAAGTAAATTGCATTTACTTTCTATTGCAAAAACCCTGGCTGCCCAGCCAAGTGCTTTGCGCCAAAATCAAGAGGGTTTGATTAGGATGGCCAAATCATATTTGATCACATCATGTTGATTGGGCCGAATTGCAAACCCTAGCCGAAACCATCAAGTCATCAAGAGTGGAGTTTGAATCAATTTCCTAGCTACATCCGAATTGCATTGCTAGAGCCCTAGCATAGAATCCGAAACCAACTTCCCAAATTTCAAAATTGTGCTTCCGTTTGCTTGAGAGTCCAGGAGTTTGCGCTATATATTCTTTACCCTAGACTTACATCCTTAGCTTGGTGACTTTGAGCTTCACTTAAATTATTTTCATCTTTTGAGACTAGTGTTGATATTGCATGTAGGGCTGCTCTTATACTTATTTACACATACTGAAATTTGGCTTGTGAGTGAAGGAGGGAAGGAAATCCTAATTTATGTTAGCCGAACCAACAAGAGAGAAAGAGGCTTCCACATGAAAAGAAAAGCCACAATAAAGACAAGGAGAATCACATGAATTCATGCGGTGAGAAGTTTTAAAAAACAAGAAAGTTTAGACCGCATAAATCGCATATTCTTTTTTAAAAAAATAAGAAGAAGGTCAAGACTGCATAAACCGCATATTCTCCATTAGGTTGCCCTAGGACCGTAGGAGAAGCTCATGCGTTCAGGTTTGGTGCAGTGAGAAAGAAAGAGAAGAAATGAAGGGTTGGCCGAATGAAAGCTTGAGAATCACCCTAGCCAAATTTTTTCAGATTGTGTGATTAAATTATTGGAGCAATCTTGTGCCCTAATATATACTTTGCAATTGGCTAGCATCCCTAGTACTTGGTGCAAAATAAGTTAGTTTAATCTCAATTTCAGATTGCACCTCACTAGCTCATTCCTTTATTTGCATTAAGTCATATTTATCTTTGCATGTGCATTCATATACTTCGCTTAAACCTTTTGGATCAGCACTTAGTCAACATAATCTAGTTTGAATTACTACTTAACTTTACATAACTAGAATTTCAGATTACATAGGAATTACTCTCTACATACCAAGCTCCACATATAACCATTGTTTATACAGTTACTCGATGTTGAACTCACTTGATTATCACCTTATGCTAACCTTACTACTTGGAGCACAAGATTAGTCCTCAATTTCAACAAAAGGGAAGGTGAGATTGAGAGAGTTCCACATATATTCATTCATATCATGTGTGCCTTGCTATTTTTGCATAACTACTCATGGCTGATTACAAGATCGTGGAACTTCCTTTCTATAGAAGTAATAATTCTAAGTATCTTAAGTGGGAAGGAAGAATGGAGAATATGTTTAGAATTCAGAGGCTTCCCAAAATTCAAGAGGTGATGCAAGCTACTATGGAGTTTGAAGACTATGCTTATAGTTGGTGACAACAACTATTTGGAAGATGACTAATAAAATTTTGGGATGATTTGAAGGTGATCATGAGAAGAGAGTTTGTGCCATCCTATTATGAGTGAAAATTGCTTCGCCATATGGAGAGCATTACACAAGGGAGTAATACTGTCGAAGATTACTATATTGAGCTAAAATGTGCATTGTGTTGTACCAGAGTCACTAGTGCATTACAATAAAAGGACTGCTTCAAACGAGGCTTGAATTCTAAGATCGCCCTGCACTTCAACCTAAATATTTTAGTAGTATGTATAGCCTTATAAATTGTGCTCTTGAGGCAGAGAAGAGAAATAAGGAGCAAAAGGAGATGTATCAAAACCCATGTAAGAATGAGAACCACATAGCCATATTGAGTGAGAGTAATAAAAAGTGTGAGCGTTGTGATCCCACCATATGTGACGTTGAGAGAATCCACATTTTGAGTGAAAGAGAAACAAAGAAAGAATTGAGAAGAGTGGATGATAGGCAAAGTGATTGATATTTCTGAAACTAATGACTTACGCTCTACTTCTAGTGTTGTTTCTTACATTGTGTAGGTTGCCATTGAAGATGAAAAGTTGAATGACCTACAACCAGCACCATAGGAAGTGAGAGATGAGAAGATCACCATGGTTAGAGGAGTGTTTGTTGCCCCATGGTCAGATCATGATGAATTGATACCTACGGTGTCTATATCATCTAAGAAGGACATTAAAAGTTACAACATTAGTGCTGATTTATTAGTTCATCAAGAAAAGGTTAGTAATTGTGATAAATCAAATGGAAATTCTATGTTCTGAAATTGATATGCTTAATTTACATAATGTGAAATTGATTACTCATTAGAAAGTTCTTACTAGAATATCTCCTAATAATTTTTTGTACTATATCATGTTTGACGATTCTAGAGGGTTATTTAGTGTGATTGAGAATGATGCTGAAATTTTATGTTTAAACTCACTAGTTAGTTCATATGTATACGCTTATATGTTTAATTTGATTGGAAATTATGGTATAGATGGCAAGTTTTATATTTATCGAATATGCATTACATGTGATAAGCTTGTTGAATTAAAATTGCATATTTTAGTTAAACAATATGTTGTTCTATGTCATGATCACAATGAGATAAGTTTAAATGATAGTGTTTACTGTTTAGAGAGATTTCTTAAATCTACTTATTCATCCTTTGTTGTACAATCATGTACAAGTAATCAGAGTAGCGTAGTTAAAGTATGGAAGGTGCTAAAAATTTTCTCCTCTATATTTGAACTACTTGATCTGGTTTTTCCCATTAAGATCTTGTACATGTACTTGCAAAAGTTGAGGACGACTTTTCTCATGGGAAGGAAAATAATGTGTATGAAAATATTGCAATGTATATATCCTATGATTGCTGTTGTACTAATTGGTTTGTGCAAACAACAAGAATGACACAATAGTTGATTCATACATATACCATGTGTTGTTCTTTTTGTTTACTACACCTTTAGATGTTCACGATGTGCTAAAAAGGAGAAGTGTGGATGATAGATATATATATACTATGCATATACGTTGTTCTCTTTGTTTAGTACACTTTTAGATTATCTAAAATCGATGATGGTTTTTCTTAAAGAATGGGAGGATAATAAGGACATCTTTGGCTATATTATTTCTTTTAATTCATCAAGTACTTCAAAATAACATGAGCTTACTAGAAGAGCTAGAGCTTTTGCAAAGAAGCTTAACATGGAGGTGAACTCGTTCCTAACTATTCTTAATGTTGTTATTCATTAGAATTGGATACTACATCATGTCATTATTTTATGCATTCTCAGGTTTGATAAATAGAAGACTTTGGAAACAAGAGAAACGAGAGAGAGGTCGGGCCAAAGCAATGGAGAAGCACAAAGTGTGGCAGCCATATTTGCAACCAATCTCACACGGCCAGCAAGAAGACAAAGGGCCCATGCGGCCAAGAGCAGACCATGCAGCTTGGGGGCAAAGGAGGAAGGCCCATGCAAGTTGGGGGCAACCCATGTGGTAAGAAGGCAAGGTCCATGCCGCTGGACAAGCCCATGTGCACAAAGGGGAGAAGACAGCCCATGCGGTTGGAAGACCAAGCCACATGGGGGAGGCCTAAATCGCATGAGAGAAAGGGGAAAAACTCATGCGTGCATGGAGGAGTTCACGCACTAGCAAGGCTAATCCGTGACTTGCCCCAGCAAGAAAGAGCTCCATTTTTCAAGAGTTTCTCCTAAGAACCAGCCCGGTTTTCCAGAGGAACTCCCAAAAATCGGGCACCACAGAATTGAACGCTCTCATGGCCTACGTGATGAGTCAAGGTTGAAACTGAGTTGGTTCAGCCATGTAATTCTGTTTTGCTTAAGTGTAATCCGAACTCTTAGCTAGTTGGAGTTGAATTTGAACTCTAGAATAGATAAGTTAGTTTTCGTCTCTTGTGACCGAGTAGGAATTAGATATGGCTTCTTGGCCGAACATAGCCAGCCCTAGGCCTTTGTGCATGCGTGTGGAGGAGGGGGAGAGCCCTTAAATATCACAGCATCCCCCCATTCCATCCTTAGACCAAAGATAATAAATTGATTTCAGAAAGAGCCTTTGGCACTTCTTCTTCTTCTAGCTTTGCATCACATCTAGAGAGGGGAATTGGGTGTTCTCTACACCATATTCTTGTTGTCCCCATCATAGAATTTGCAAGCACGTCTTCCACTTCCTCGTGGTCAGGTGGAAGAACAATCAAGAGTGTAGTTAGATGAGTTCATACCAGGGCCGTGCCGTGAAATTTGGAGGCCCTATACAAAGCTCTAAGTGAGGCCTAAACCAAAGTACCAAATATAGCCAAAATAATGTATGTATTGCAGAGCAAATGCGATATATCAAGAATAGTACCTTTTGAACTCTTGGTTTGCATAATCTTTACTTGAATAACATCATCTAGCGAACACGAACACGAACTGGACGAGCCGGCCGGCCGGCGCTCGGCGGAGTCGCGGAGACGAGACGAACACGAACTGACGAAGTCACGAATACAAGAGAGAATACGAAACGCCGTGGGGGCCTCGGGGCTCGGAGCCGAGAATACGAAGCGCCACGCACGCGAAGTCGCCGCGCGGAGACACGCGCGCGGACTCGAGCTAGGCTCTGGCGCTCTGGCCTCACACGAATACATGGGCCTTCTCCTGCTGGGCTGATTTTTTGAGGCCCTGGAAATTGGGGGCCTGTACGGTCGCACGGGTTGCACGCCCATGGGCCCGCCCCTGGTTCATATGTTATAGGTTATTGCACAGGCAGCGATTGTCCACGTCAGACTCATCAGGTTGCACTAGTTATCTTGATCCTACATCGAGAAATTCGGACATTCTCAATATCAGAACGATTCTCGAGGTAGTACATGAAGTTCCTGCAAGAATTTCCTCGATGTTGTGCAGTGGAGGTGACTGCTTCATTTTCTAGAGCTTATTTCCTACTTTGATCTCTCACATAAATATGAGCAAGCCAGAGAATAGTTAAGGTACAAACAGTCTTTAAAATACTAAATATGTGGTAGCATTCATTTAACATCGTTTTGAAAGCTCAGATAAAGAGAACTAACAAAAATCGCTAGATATAGAGATGGCAAAAAATGCCATGTAACGCCGTCATATAAGGACATGCAAAAGCAAGTGTTTATCAAGATCATATAGGATATTACTAATAAGAAGTAGTAAATCCAAAGGCAATTAAACTGTTAAAACAAAATCGACAGCAAAGTAGATATGGCACAAAAACAAGATGAAAGCAGAACATACGTTGGCAAAGAAACCTCCTCTCAAGCGCGCAGGAGCGGATGACCTGTTAGAAGTATCAAACCATATGACTGGCGCAACAGATCAACGTAAGAGAGCAACAAGCCCTTCTAACCCTTCTAAGCACACAAACAGCAATACCAGAAATATTAATAGATTAAAATGAACACCCTTCACATAAAAGCAGAACTAAAATACAAGAGCCATAGAAATACAAGAGCCGTAGAAACAAATGATTCTACCTTGAGCCAACAAGATAGGTACAGAAGGCATGAACAGCGGCACCTCAGGAAGCACAACCTGCAAAGGAAGAGGAATGAAATTTGATGAGCAGAGCAGAAAAATGTTGATAAAAACTGAAGTGTCAAATAGGAGGAAGCATTCTAACCGAGATCATCTGCGAGAGCCAAAACAGGTGGACACCTGAAGAAATATGCACTCCCAAAGCCAAATAAGCCAAGTGGAAAGTTGGTTGATCCTGCGGCACAAAATTTACCACCTGCATCCACATGGACAAACCATATTCGAAGAATATCAAATGGGTCATTAACTCCATTCTGTGTTGAAGGTGAAGATAGAGTACAAGCACCTCCGTCATATCAATTAGCCACCATACCAACAGTTTGCTTAGCAGTTTAGGTGGTTGGATGAGGCACACCTGGCTGTGAGCTGCACAGGGGTGGAGAAAGAGAGAGTCGAGGTGGTGGTGGTGCGGAGAGGCAGGAGCGACCAGTGAGGACAACGTCGGCAGCAGATGCCTCAGGATGCATTTTGCTGTCCCCTAAAAACAAAAACAGACAACAAGATAACACAAAGATATACCATAAAACGTGAACAATAGATGTAGAAATTAAATCAAACTATGGATCTTTTAACCATGACTTTTTTTTTTGCATGGGCCAACATTACAAACGAAGCAACAGAAAAGAAGATGGGGTAGGTAAGGACAAGCAATCAGTATTACAACTCTATAGATACATCCACTAAATTCTCCTTCAGAAGATTTTCTAAGGCACCAAAATTAGTAAAACATAAGTGCGATTTCATAAAAGCTAAAAGCAAAAGGTAATAATCTTGTTATGCTATCTAGTTAACAGGAAGAGGTGGTGCATATACTTTATCAATCTATAGATGGGATCTCTACATACTGATGGTATTAGGAAAAATTAATGACTAACGAATTGTTTTGACATCACTGCCTCACTGGGTTATAATATCACTGGGCATAAAGCATGTTTTTTAAAATGGTACTTGCTTATTGAGGGCCTAGAATCATTAGGTGTAAAGAAATTGTACTAACTGGAGCTGATAACACAACTCTACTTTCTTATAGGTCATTAAAAAAAGGCTAACCACCCCAAAACGCAGCGATTCGGTGGTACAGCATAGAGCATACTAGAGTCCCCAGAAAGAGCCAAGTCTAGAAGAGAAAAAAAACAATTATTGCATCTTGCTCTAGTATCAAAGGCACCAACACTTAATTGTCTTTCAGTAATGATGACATGATGACATGCTTTCAGTAATGATCCTAGTTACATCTTTATGATGAGGAAGCCATGTAGCGGAAGTGATGAAGATGCATCTTTGTTGCTAAGGGCGCGTTTGGTTGGCGGATGAGCTGATGCAGGTTGCATACGCGTGGCCAGGCTGAGGAGTGAAGCTCTTCAGTCGCGTTCCTCCTCAGCCTGGCTCCAGTTGTTTTTTTGTATCCGCTCGTGCAGGCTCTCTCCTCTCCGCAGCCAACCAAACACCATCTCCCTGCATGCGCGGGTGCGAGCCACCCCGCATACAGGCAACCAAACGCGTCCTAAGATTCACTTCCGATCATCATCCATAACTGAAGATGCACCTGAGGGTTCTCTTCAAAATAAATTCTTTATTTAGGCTTGCCACTACGAAATCATCATTTGTGTTGGAATCACCATTGAGAGGTCGCCATTTCACATCCATAATTGAAGATGCACTGAGGGTTCTCTTCGAAATAAATTCTCTATTTAGGCTAGCACTACAAAATCATCAATTGTGTCGGAATTACCATTCAAAAATCACAATTTCACATAATTCTGGAGGATAAAAGAATAGAAGGGTCCGAAAGTGGAAGATTTGAAACAGTAAGGGACCTAGGCATGAAGCCATGCTCCAGGCAGTAGATTGTGCTATCACTGGATGTTGTGCACTTTCTGGCTCTTAGTCCACGAAGGACTCAAAAATTCCTGGGCATGATGGTGCTCTGCAAAAAAGGTGACAAGATGTCCATCACTGGCAGTGGGAAGATGGCACAGGTGGTCGATGAGAGCAAGCAACGAGCCCTCGTGTCTCCGATAGACGCCGCCTCTGGTCCCCGGCACCCACTGTAACGCCCCCGATTCCAGGGGCGTGTACAGGCACGGCATTCCGCAACTATTCACGCATGAACAATCATGGAGTGTCGCACAAGAGTATACCATTGCATGCTTACAACAAAGATCCAGCATATATTTTACATATGGATTAACATCCATTTTCAACAGCGGAGCGTGCAAGCCCAAAGTATAATTACATTACAGAAGCTTCAAGATCCGCTTGAGCGCGGCCAAGACCTAAAGCCACGGGTCCTCGTCGAAGAAGCGATCCTCAGGGGTGTCCTCGACGGGGAGACCTTCACCTTCGTCTTGATCCTCTAAAGAGTGGATTAAGCAAGCCGTGAGCCAAACAACCGGCTCAGCAAGTCCCAAAGGGACTCTAACTTACTACATGCACGGATTAACAAAGGAAGGGAGTATATTTGGTTTATTACCTTTGAGTGGATGCAGTTTTATTTGCAAACCTTTTGATAAGACGGACCCAAAACTACTCCTTAAGATCTCAGGGGTTTTCACGAAAGTTTAATTAACCAACTCAACAAGTTAAAGCATGTACAAAACTACTTAAGCTTCGCTGCTGGAATCACCCAAGTGACACAGCTCCATTAACCGGGAGCACGGCGTATTCGAATACCATTTATTTGACTCTGCAGAGTTTGCTCAGCTTTACCCACACGATTTCTTAACTTCCGCGTCCGGGTTAAGAAAGCCAGGTCGTTTCACTACTCAACTCTTTATATAGACTCTACCCGGTAGAATCCACTCGAGTCTGGCACATATAAATAATAATAATAATAAACAAACGTCCGCTTCGAGTGAACTCTACCGTTGTTAGGCACCCGCAGCACGGCCTGCCTAACCTTGTTACCCAAACACCTACTCCACAACACCTGTAGAGTTTCAATCGAGTTGAGCAGCTACTAAACCAGTGTTGACAAGTCAACTCCTGTGGTTGAGCGGTTACCATGTCATTTGCTCAGCGTAAGGGTCTGGTCCTTATATTTTTTTCCCCAGGGGCCCGCAACCCCTGCCAGGTCCGCGACCTGCAACCTAGGGTAAGAGGCGGGTGAAAACCGTCTTGCGGCGCACCACAGCCCCCCTTACCCTATCCTGCGCATGCCGACAATCTCCGCCCTAGGGCACGGTGTCCCATACCACTCTGCCCTAGGGTCGGGTTTTCCAAATTCTATTGGCCCGCAGCCACAACCTTATTAGTGTAAAGACTTTGCATGATTATAATAACCTACAGTTATCTAGATTAACAGATAATTATTTCTAGGGTTACAAAGGCATGGCTACAAGTTTAACATGGCATTTGTCGGTGGTAGGTTTAACTACATAACATGTCATTCTAAACATTTTATTTTATTTTGAACTAACATTTCAGAACTAGCTCAATGCAAATAGCATAATAACATAATTAAATAACATGGGTTGCAACATGATCAAAGGATTTGAGACTTGCCGGCAATTTGGACGAACTCGGCTAGCTTGAACGTAGAAGCTCCTGGATCCTGCGACTGCACTTGAACTTCCGGGATCTCCGAAACTAACGCAAACATATAAACTATTCAAAAAGGAGTAAAATGCATAAATCCTCAAATGGGGAATTTCGGGAATTTATCTGGGATGGATCTGGGGAAATGGAGGCCAAAAATGGGTTCAGGACATTATTTGGAGCAAAGTGGTAAAATTTGGGAATTTTTGGGATTGTTTGTGATTTTCTAGGATTTATTTGGATTTTCTGGGATTTTGGAAATTGGAAAATCATCTGGAAATTGGTGTGAATAGTAGACGGCCGGCCCGTTGCTACAGTGCAGCCCGGCGGGAAAATCTCCCGGGACAGAGCAGCCCAGGCGGCCCACGAGCGACGCACCTCCGCGCAGCCCGCAAACGCGTGCGCGCGCTCCTCCTCGGCGGATGGCCGACACGCGGCAGAAGCGAGCGGGCGGGATGGCGAGGGAACGGGCGGGCGAGATCTGCGTGGGTGGCGATCGGACGGCAATGGAGAAGGGAGGGCGGGCGAAGCGGTACGATGGAGATGGACGGCTGTGATTAAATGGCGCGGGAAGGGATGGACGGAGGAGGAGGGGCCACGTCGCGAGGGAGGAGTCTTCTTCCTCCTCCAGCCGCTACAGTGCTGCTGGGACAGGGCTTCGGTGGCGACAACGGCCTGGGCGCAAGGGGGCTCGCCGGCGGCAAAGGGGGGTGTCAACGGGGAGGGCTCGCCACGGGGAACCCATTTTGGGTGGTGGGAGGGCGAGGGGATCAGGGGAGAAGGTGGAAGGGAGAAGGAAAGGCTTCGGCTATTTGGTGGCGGAGGGGGTCACCGGGGCGGAGTGAGCCAAATTGGCGAGAGATACACGGTAAGGGGGGTGGGGTGCTCACATTGGCGGTGGCGGCGTGAGCTGGGGAGCTACGGAGCGCGCTGGCCACGGAGAGGGTGCGGCGGACGGAAGGGAAACTTGACGGCGGCGTTCCACGGTGCTTCACCTGGCCAGAGGAGGACGACAACGTGATTAGGGGTGGGTAAGGATGCTCTGGACGAAAGCAATTGAGAAATGGAGAGAGAGAGAAGGAGATCGACTTCACGGGGTCGCCGGCGCAGGGGAAGACGGTGGCGGTGCTCCAGGCAATGTGGCGTCGATTGGCGGCTCAGGGAGGTGCTCTGGAGTGGCGAGAAGGGAGTGGGGGTGTTGAGGACGCTCGGGAAGCAAAGGAGAAACGGGGAGGCAGTGATGGGGTTTTATACCCGAGCGGAGGGAGAGGAGCCTTCGGGGAGAAGGCAACGGGCGGGGCTCCGGGGTCAACCGGAGTGGGCAGGGCGTCGCCTCGGAGTGGAGAGGGCGGTGACGGCTCTGCACGGGCGTAATGGTGAGGCGACGGGGGAGGAGAGCAGGTGAGCGGTGGCGTGGGCGAGGGCGCGTCCGCGCGCGGCGGAGGGGACAGGCGGAGGCTGACGAGTGGGGTCGGGTGCAGGGACGGGGCGACGCGTGGCGCGGAAGCTCTGCCGGCTTCGTACCGGGGCGTCGGGGTGACGCGAGCGCGGGGGCGAAACTGGGGACGCGAGGCGCAGAGGCGGAGCGGGCGCGGGCGCCAGCGCGCGCGAAGGGGAAAGCGGGGAGGGAAGCGGCGCCAGCGGGGAGAAGGAGGGGGAGGCGCTGCGGAGCGGGAGAAGCGGAAAAAGGGCGGGCGCCAGAGAGGGGAGGAGGCGGGAAGAGGGCGGGGCGCCAAAGAAGAGAGGAAGGCGCCTGGCCAGAAAAAGAAAGCGGGTTTGGGGAGAACTTTCCCGAAAGGGAAAGTTTTCGAATTTCACTCAAAAATCCAGCAAAAAGCACACAAATTTTTGGGTTGAAATTTTGGGGTTTTTCACCCACGCCACCTCTAGGCGCTGCCACCAGCAGGCATGGATGCGGAGGAAAATACATAGAATACCAAATCCCATGTTACGCCGGGCGTCGTCATCGGTGTCGAGGGAGCACCGGAGCAGACGACGAAGGTGCTCACCAATTAGCCGGGCCGCTACCACCGCCGAATCGCTGCGAATCGGCGCCTCCACCATGCGCTCGAGACAACATGAACAGCAGGGCACACGGACGGAGTCTGCGATTGCAGCACGGCCTGTCCCTATCTGTGCCGCGCTCGCCTGAGGCCGCCTGTGTGAGTCCAGAACCACCTTCTCCTCATCGCTATCACTGTTCCCGCCGCGACGGTTGTCGCCTGTCGGCTGCCGACGTGGCAATTCGGGCGGCGATGGTGGGAATAGGGCAGCACTAACAGGGAATTGAGTGTGAGAGAGCACGATAGTCGAAGAAGATGACAAACTCGGGGTGCCTCGGTTTGCTTCCGTGCTTCTTCGCTTGATCCAGCAAGAGAAAGGACGACGGTTGCCCGAAGGAGATGGGTGAGAGCGGGAAAATCGGTTTTTCATTTACTATTTAATAAGTTTGAGTTGGTGATTGGTGCATTCTCTTTCCTCCATTCTCAACCGTCCGATCTGAATACTGAAATCTTGACCATCTATCTAACATCTCTCTCCCTCGCTCTCTCATATATAACTATCCCTCCTCTCCACTTCCACCAACAGTTACATCTCCCACCTCCACTTCCACCAACAGTTACATCTCCCACCTCCTCTTCTACCTGGCCTCTTTTACGGATTTTAAAATTTTATCATACTACATATTCTAAAACTAACGGGTTGTGAATTTGTTGGAACGTGCATATAAATATGTTCTAATTTTTTTAAATCCGTAGCAACATACGGGTATTCAGCTAGTAGCGTAAGAAGGGGGAGCGGAGCTGAGGCTGAGCTGATACCTCACTAATCTCAAAAAATGTAAATAAAAATATAAGTCATGGCTAAAGGCGATAAGTTGTACCTAAAAGAACACGGCCACTGGTGATCATAAACTAATCGGCAAAGTAGAACAAAAAACCCAGTCCTCGACTGATCTAATTTTGCAGTGCTCAATCGCAATGTGGAACCCTAATCGTGATTGGGATGGAGGATTGGGCATTCCAGCTAATTCCTTCAAAAATTCCCATCCCGATTTCGATGGAAGAAGCTCCCCAAATCCCTCTTCATGCTGCAAGTTACTAATCCATGCTTCAATTAATTCTCCTACCTCTCTAATCTAACTGCCAAATTCAAGATCTAGTAATTCAGCCACTCAAGGTTCAATTTAGTACGTTCCGTTTGTTGGATGGCTTTCAAGGCATTGTTGGATTTTTCGATTCAATGGGAAAAGGAGGGATCCGATCTGCAGCAAGGATTGTTCTAACTCTCAGTCCTTGTTCTACTATGGTTTTTAGTTTTTAACTTTACGTTATGACTTCTGGCTAGCAGGGGCGGATCTACAGCAATTCATAGGTATTCAGCTGAATACCCAAAAAATTTTGCAAAAAATCTACTATACATTAGGTATAATATGTATATATATATATTAGTAATTGAGTTTAAAAAAAAGAATCTGAAATGAAAACGAGCTCGGACCGATTCCCACACGGCCCAGTCGCGCGCCTCGCTCCCACACGGCCACGGCGCCACGCCCGAACGGCCCATTGGCCCATTTCCTCCCACGCGGCCATGCAATTAGGTCGGACGCCTGCGCCCGTGCGCCGTCTTCGGCAGTTCGGCAATCCCCAATTCCCCATCTCGCATTCGCATTTCGCATTTCGCAACGGCCGTCTTCGCCAAGCCGACTCAACCCTAGTCCCTAGATCCCTCAGATCCGGCGCCCGGGCGCTGACGGCTGGCGCGCTGGGCAGCTGGCGGAAGGCCGCCTGCCCTTTCCTTCCTCATCCTCACTCCTCAGGCTCAGTCCGGCTGCAATCGGCAGCGGCCGCAGCGCAGTACTCCCTCGTTGGCTCGTCTGTCGTCTCGTCAGCTCATCTCCCTCCGACCCTCCGTGACTCCACCCGGCGCGGCGGGGCCCGACCTGAATAGGTGAGCTTTCCATTTTGTTGGGGATTTTTGCACTTTCTCGCTGATAACAATTAACTACTCTATTGCCAGTTTCATCGCCGTACAGGAGAAAGGAACATGTATCGGCGATTCAGCATTCAGCAGAGGAAGTCCATCTAAAAGTCTTCAAATCTTTGAGGTAATCGTATGAATGATGTCTTTATTCTGAAGGATTCAAATGTTAATTCTCACTGGTTACAATAAACGAACTGTAAATTGACCGGGTATTTTCTTTTGTGTTAGTTTGCACGATATGCTGCATTGTCAAAATGCATGGTAGGATTAATGCAAGTGAAGGGTCATGACTCATGTCAGAAGGTTTATAGACTAGTGGATGGTATGGTTACCTTGGTGTATATGAGATTATGAGTGACTGAGTGTATGACAATATGGCAATGCAATACATGGAAATGGAGTAATGCATGTAATGGACGTTTGGTTATGCAATCTGTGTGACTGTGTGTCTGTTTCAGCTTGTATAAAAGCCGATAGAATACATGGAAATTGTTTTTCTGCTTGTCCTTTGGTTGATGCTATGGTATATTAGATATGGGAATTTATAGATAGTTGATGCAATCGTATATTTCTAGTACAAGTTTCAGTTTTCTTGATTCAGATTGACTTCACTGCTGGTTTCAGTTGGTAACTATATCATTGTGCTGACTGCTGCTGACTGCTGAGTGGGTAAAAAGGGCATAAGAATGTTGTGTTGATCTTGTTTCGAAAAGAAAAATGTTAGTGTTGAACTGTTGATTACTTATTTTAGCCCAGATTGTCATGAAACTTTGTACTGCTTTTATGCAAATCTCCTTCAATCAGCATTTGCTGCGAAAATTGCTAGTAATTTAGACCCACGAGAACAAATTTGTTAAAACTGAAGGTATGATTGAACTCACTGGATCCTTGAAACATTAAATGGGGGATGTTGTTATTGCGCTCTCTGTAATGCAAGATGTTATGCAATTGATCAGTTGTTAATATGATCTTTGGTATATCTATATGTTTGATTTTGTAGATCTTTGAGTTTTGAAAAATGAAGAAATCTGCAAATTTAAAATCTTTATGAGAGAGAGCTGGAAAGACACAAAAGGTTGCTTCCACTTCGATGCAAAAGGTAACTTCGAATACCCATTCCTAAATTCCTTGATCTGCCACTGCTGGCTAGGCACTATTTTAGATCATGTTGCCTAGTCACTATGATATGTCAATTAATTAATTATATACACACATATATACGTGGGTGCAATGCCGATAACTTTGCCAATATTGCCTAAGGTGTGGCCACCAAGTTGTTAGTTATAAAAAGTATATGACTCGCCGTATTTTATCATAACAAGATGTGGCAGTAAACCAAAGGTGCCCTTAAACTCGATGCATGGCTCGCCGCTCGCCAATATGGATGCCGATTTGCAAGTTTGTGACGTATTGTAACGGGCGCTTTATTAGTGCTTTTTTAGATCGCTTCTTTTGTTTATTAGTCATACTGTATGCATGGATTGATCTAGTGTCCGGCTTCACCAGAAATGTTACTGCTATTGCTCAGTTGTTACGTATGAATACCACTTTCGACAGCAGCAAAGCAGCCCGAATACATCATATCAACAACTAATCAACTACTGCATAGATTGATACAGCACACGCCTTTAGTGTACACTAGCAGTAGAAGCCGACATGGTGCTTTCTTCATCAGTTGCCCTGGAAGATCTGTCTGCTGCTGCTGAAACTTGGGCCAATACGGCCCACGCGGCGCCGTAATTCTTTGGCCCATTAATGCGGCCGGAGAGCGCACGAGAGGGCCGAAACACTGTAGAGCATTGTAGGCTTGCAGCAATTTTTCATGAAAACCATTTAAATGTATTTTTATAGGAATTTTTAAACATGACAAATGAGCTCTAAAACTAATATTTACCGTTATGAAATTTTCTCAAACATTTATTTAATTATAATATTTATAGGAATTATTTAATATAGTTTCATGTCGAAACAGTATGATTTTTTTAAAAAGGCCCATTACACAATGTACTAGATTATGTAGTTTTTTCATGATTTTGTATATTCTGAAATTATCTCAAAAATTATGATTTTATGTTTGAAAAATTAGGGTTTCATAATTTCATGTGACTTGAAATGTGGGAGTTTCATTTACTAATTTTCTCCGGTAGCTATTTAGCAAGTTCCCCCGGTGGGAAGTCCCCTCCGCCGCCACTCCGGTCACTCATTAAGCTCAGTCACATAACAGAGTGTAGTTGCTTGTGTAATTTTTTTGTAATTTTAAATGTTCAAAATTTTCCTCCATAATTTATTTATCTATTTGAATGAATTTTTTAATATAGAAAACAAAGTCCCAATATTTTGAAATTTATTTTGAAAGATCCTTATGCAGTGTACTTGGTTGTGTATTTTTTCCAAAATTTTATATATTCCTAAATTGCCTCAAAAATTGAGGATTTACGTCTCGGAAATTAGGACCTTACGTTTCAAAAATTAGGGTTTCATGATTTCAAATGATTTGGAATATGGGAATTTTATTATTAGCATGCACTAACAAGCTCTCCCCAATTTTATGATTTCATGATTAGCACGCACTAACAAGTTCTCCTTGGTTCTCGTACTCTCCGAATCCGCTATGCGCGTAACACAAATGGATCAACCAGGAGATCCACCCATAAAACCAGTGGCACCTGGACTGCGAGGAGTGGGACGCCAAGACGGAACACGAGAGGAAGGAGTAGCAGTGCAGTGTAGATCGAAGTGAGTGTATTCGATAAGAGACAAGCTCATTTTGAGGCATGCAGGCGCAGGGAGCGCGAGAGAAATCGCGAACTGGCGGCCAAGGCTAGGGCGGTCGACGAGGACTACAATATTGACATCGGGAGGAAGGGCAAATGGCTATGGTCCACGCAGTAGACCGGGCCATTCCGTAGTAGCTCGCTATCCTATCCGCCAAGCTATTCTTTTCTCCATAAGGCATGCATTCTTACATAGTCCGCGTGCATGTGTCGCTGCATACCTTTATAGTAGCGTTGTTGAAAACAAAATCCAATGAGCAAGTTTTCTTGTAACCTGTTAAAATATTTTTCACCATATGTTAAACTTGTTCATACTTACTTCCACGTTGGAAAAAGTTCGAACATAGTACTTTTTGGATTTCTGCTTTTGTTTCTAAAAAAATGTACATTTGCTTCGCAGGGACCATTGGCCATAAAAATATTGGTAACATGCGAATGCGCTTACTGTGCCGCAGGAAAAGGGGGAGTGCCTAGCTACCAGATAACCAGAACATAGGATCCACATGGACACATACAGGAAGCCAATGTAGTGACAAAAAGCACGCAACAGATTATTTTCATTCAGTAATTACAATAATTTAGTTCATAACGTTCTGTAATGGTGTTCAAAATCTATACCGTATGAATGAGGCATAAATAATTAAATGTAAAACATGGCAAAAGATCTTCTGTTCAGACATATTTTTACATTATTTTTGCATTAATCAAATAATTCAGTACCGAAGACACAACAAAACTTGTTAAATAGAGGAAATTAGTCAAATGAAACTCTCACATTCCAAGTCACTTGAAATCATGAAACCCTAATTTTCAAAACCTAAATTCGTAATTTCCGAGACCTAAACCCTTAATTTCCAAGACAATTTTAGAACATGCAAAATTATGAAAAAAAACTACACAATATAGTACACTGTGTAATGGGCCTTCAAAAAAATTTCATGACCTTATTTTCTATATTAAATTTTCTATAAACAGTATAATTAAATAAAATTTCAAGAAAATTTCAGAGCGGTAAAAATTATGGAAAAATTACACAAGTTTACTATGTCGGGAGGCTCCACAAAAAATTTATTATTTTTGGAGCTCATTTGGCATTTTTAAAAATTCCTACAAAAAGTACATTTAAATGGTTTTTCCTTAAAATCGCTTTCAGTACTTCTATAGTGTTGCTACAGTATTTGGCCACCTCATGCATTCCACGAGCACACCAGGGCACCACCTCGTGCACTCTCCGGTCACATTAGGGGGCCAAATCAGAAATTTCGACCACCCAAGGGCTACACTTGGAATTACAGGGTCGCATGGGCCAGACTGACCCAAAATTCACTTCTGCTCGAGACATTACGGGTTGTTTCCAGGCTTTTGTCAAAGCCATCCTCCAAAGGGAAAATGGCCATTCCAAGCCTGATGATCTCTCTGTGTATCTTGACTCACCCAGCTCAATAGGCTCGGTCAACGGGAAATGCTCGGCTGACCATATGGGCAGCCGCCCATCTTTGCCAAATATTAAAAAATTGCATAATCCGTGGTTTCAAAAATATAAAAATATTCATACTTGTACTACTTTATATGTACTACATATCTACAAAATTTCAAAGTGAAATTCATTTGTGCTTCACCCTAGATGAATTTGTATACCAATTTTTGCAGGTGCGCATAGAAATATAAGTACTACCTCCATGATTTTTCTGATGATTTTTGGAGAACTGCAAGTGCACAAATTTAATAACGTGGGCAGTTGTCCATATGCTCATCAAATCTTATTCCCCCGTTAATGCATAGGTCAGATGATCAGATCCTATGGATGCAGGCGAAAAAGAACAATTTTCTTCCAGGATAAAAGAATACAGTTACTACTTGTTCCCAGTGTTCCATATATAACAGTAGTATAAGGTTGTCAGGCAAAGGAGGAAAAAAAAAGTCAGTAATCATTCTAACGATCTTATATAGCTACTGCAGCAACAAGAGCTGCTTCATATGACAGCTTAACCTTTGATGCAACTCATGTCGCTATCGCCCAGTATATCTTTACAAGTTCTATAATGTGCAAAAGTTGTAGGCAAAAACTATGGATTTTATAGATTAGGATATCATGAGTGGCGTTGGCAAGGCAGGGCCAGGAGCCTTGCGCCAGCGTGGGAGTCTAAATTTTCAGGCTGGGGTAATAATATGGCTGCATTAAGATGATAGGGTTGGATACAATCACCCATAATTTAGGAGTATTGAAGTGTTTCAGGCCTAAATACATCGAACAGTCTGACCGTCCTGAATGGTAACCCCAAATAAACTTCAACCACATACACTCTAAAGATCCACATAAGGTGTGCCTAGTTTTGATGGTTGTCGATTGTACATCAGATCGCCATTTTTAAGCAAACGGTGCAGCACCCCTTCGACTCCCATCACCAGCTCATCACACACTCATATAGCAAGCTTGTGCAGCTAATCATCATCGTCGAGGACACTCCGACGCCTCTGAATCTGTTAAACCAGAGTTTTCATGAAGGTAACCAATGACCAGGGAAACTGATTGTATCTTTATTAGATGTTTTCACTTTAAAGTAGATGCTAGTTATTTATAGATGTTATACTACCAATCACGGTAAAGAATTACAGCTTGCAACAAACTTTCGACTTCAAAGCAGATCAGTTATTATGGAAGCTGGTCTGTACTCACTTGGAAGGGAAGTAGATTGATTTAATGAAGTATATTATGCTAAGGTTTTGCTTGTGTGTGTTGATTTGCATACCTTAACTACGGTTTGTTTGCTTGTGTGAGTGTTGATTTGCTCCAGAAGTCAGATAAGCCTTTCTTCAGAAACCTGCAAACCAGAAAATGAAACAAGTTTACAAACCAACTCTATCAAGTCTCTTGGCGCAGCAAAGAGTACAGCAAGGAATGTGTTGTATATCTATTACCTTTTCAGATATTCCACCAGTTTGAGCAGCTCTCAGCAGAACATCCTCCACCCCTCTTGCTTTATCAGGTTTGACCAAAGCTATGCGGGAGACTGCCAATTTCACACAAAGTAAATATTGTACTATGGTTCCAAACTTATTCCCCTTCAATTGCACCGCCTTTATTGATCAGATTTATGATTGTTTTCCAGCCTACTATAATCCTTATTTAGAACATCTGCACCCATCAGGCATACTACATAGAGATATGCAAGACCTTTTCTAAACATTTTCTGAAATATAGATTAATCATACATGTAAATATATGCTATGATCAACTACCACCATGCTTTGAGACCAGGACAAAATTCTAGTTCTACAGATCTAATTGATAAGAATTTATTACATACAAATGCTGCATGAAGAGGCAAGAGTATGCTTCAAATTATTCCATCACTGCTGATGCAATCACAAATATGATATGAATCTTTAAATGTGTGAATACAATTTTTGTCAGTGTAGACCTTTAAGAATCTATAATGGTTGCACTAACTGTTGAAATGCACTGATTTTCATCTAACACCATGTTGCTTGTTAAACACAACATAATAGCATACAAGATTTCACTAAATACTCCTGCACTAAGCATAATCTTTTCCAATGAATCAACAGGGGTGTTCTCTAGCTTAAATCCCCATTCCCCAATATTTTTTTAGGAAAAATTGGTTTCATACCACCCAAAGAAGTCAACTTTAGGAAAATACCATTGAAACTTGCTGGTTCACTTTAAGACCATCAAACTTCCACACCATTAGTATTTTTACCATTATGTGAGCATCTGTTAGCTCCTTTCCCATTTTTGGCATATTCTAGCAGACAAGTGAACACCAAATCCCGAGACTGCCTGTAGAAGAGGCCGCACCAGACCAGCCGCAACCAACGCCTGCTCAGCTGCTCCTAGCCACCAGGGCGCAAAATTTACCTGATTTCCACAGCCACTAGCAAGTACTGATTGACCGAAGCACTACTACACCAATGGAATCTTCTCTACCGCTGCCGTACTGCCAGTGACCAAGTGGAGAAGTGCGGCCATGGATCTCTTCGACTTCCGCACCGTCGGTGAGGACTGCAGTTTGCAGCAGCAACTACTAATTCGACTGCGGCCCTATGGGTGGTGGTACTGAGTGTTAAGGATAGAATAGGAAATAGATTAGGACTGTTATTTGTTTCCTAATATGTCTTGTATTCCTTCTGTACATCTCCCTTGTATCTCTATATATATTGCCCTTTGGGCCTCATGAATATACACACAATATATTCATAACATGGTATCAGAGCCTCTGACCTGTTCTTCCGCTGCTACGTCGCCGTCCAAGCCGCCGCCGCCGGGATCGCTCTGCCCGAGCCGCCGCCGCCGTCTGGACCGCGGACGCCCGAGCCGCCGCAGTCGCCGCCGCCGCCGCCTGGACCACGGACGCCCGAGCCGCCGCAGTCGCCGCCGCCGCCTGGACCGCGGACGTCCGAGCCGCCACCAGATCTGATCTAGCGGTGCTAGATCAGATCTGTTGCTGAGGCCACCGGGTCGTCGTCGTCGGTCACCCTGCCGCCGTCACCTGCTCCGCGGGCCGCGCCGGATCGCTGCCGCCGTCGCCCGCTCCTCCGGCCGAGCCGGGTCGCCGCCGTCGCCCGCTCCTCCGGCCGCGCCCGGTCGCCCGCTCCTCTTTCTGGCTCGGTCGCCCGCTCCTCTGTCTGGCTCGGTCAGATTCTTCGCTGGCTCTTAACAGCCAGTAGTGAAGTTATAGTCTTGTAAAAAAACAAAAAAAGCAAAAAAAAACGTTGTCTAACCGCCGCGCCGTCCAGCGCCGCCTGTTAGACTTCGTTGCTTTGGTCGCCGCGCCGTCCAGCGCCGCCTACCGATGGCCTCAGTTCCATCTGCTGCGATTCCATTCTCGGGAACAAAGCTTCATGGAACGAACTACAGGTTATGGTCTTCTCTCATGGAGATTACGCTTGATGGTCTCCGCCTTTGGGGACATGTTACCGGTGCTCATCCTTCTCCGCCACCGCCGGTTCAGCCTCCTCCTAGGCAGTCTATCTCTGCACCTCCTGGAGCAGATGAGGCTGCTAAGAAGGCAGAGGCTGATGCTGCTGCTGCTGACGCTGCTGATGAGGCTTTTCAGTATGCCATTGACGCTTTCGAGCGCTGGTGTGCTGATGAGGCCCGTGTTCGTGCCATTCTGGTGGTCAGCGTTGACGACTCCATTCAGCCAGATATTGTTGGTCTGCGGTTTACTCGACAGATCTGGGAGTACTTGCGTGAGCGATACCAGCAGAGCAGTGATGCTCAGTTCTTTTTGCTTCAGCGTGAGTTGGAGACGCTTCGCCAGGGAGATTCTTCCGTCGACGACTTCTTCCGAGCTCTGGCTAGTCTCTGGCGACAGATAGATGAGCTGGCTTCTCCACTGTGCCAGGAGTGCCACAAAGTTCAGAAGGCGGATCATGATCGCCTTCGTCTTTATGATTTCGTCTGCCGTCTTCGCCCAGAGTTCGAGCCTGTCAGAGCTCAGCTGCTGAGCCGCTCGCCATGACCGACTGTCACCGAGGCTCTTTCGACACTTCGGGCTGAGGAGCTTCGTCTCGGGCTAGCAGCACAGTCCGTTCCGACTGTGCTTGTTGCTCCTTCGACTACATCGACGGTTCCTACTACGACTACGGTTCCTTCCCAGGTGCCTGTTGCCGCTCCTGCCTTTACACTAACTGGAGTTCAATGCAACTACTGCAAGAACTTCGGGCATGACTACCAGCGTTGTGCGGTGCGAAAAAAGCGGAATAAGGCGCGTGGGGATGGACGATCCAAGGGGGGCGGGGAGGCCCTTCCTTCACAGTTCACAAGAGGACAGACCAGCTCATCAGGATCTCAGCGAGGTGACTCTGTTCAGCAGCTTTGCCAGGCTCTTCTTCAGCAGCTCTCTCACAGCTCAGCGGGTTCTGCTAGTCTAGCTCAGACGTCTCCCCCAGGTACCTCTTGGGTTCTAGATTCTGGTGCCTCTTTCCACATGACACCAGATTCCACATCTCTCACTTCAGTAGGACCTCCTGTCCTCCCTATCTCTGTTCAGACTGCTGATGGTACTTCCTTGTCTGTTAGCTGTCAGGGCACTCTTTTGTCCACTGATTTTTCTGTTCCAGCTGTTTCTCATGTTCCCCAACTAACCATGCAGCTTCTTTCAGTGGGACAGCTCACTGACCTTGGTTGTAGGGTTGGTTTTGACTCTCACACCTGTTTCGTTCAGGATCGACAGGCAGGGACGATACTTGGGACTGGCCGGCGCCGTAGGGATCGTCAGGGTCTCTACATTCTCGACCGTCTTCATCTTCCGTCCGTTTCAGCTACTCCTACCACGTCTCCTGCCACGTCTACCTCCACTGCCACTGCTGCCACCACCTCTGGAGTTTTTGCGCAGTGGCATCACCATTTAGGTCACCTGTGTGGGTCTCGTCTTTCGTCATTAGTTCGTCAGGGTGTCCTTGGACGTGTTACTGTTGACACGTCCATGTTTTGTCGAGGTTGTAAGCTGGGCAAGCAGCTACAACTTCCTTATCATTCTAGTGAGTCATTGTCTTCTTGTCCTTTTGATTTAGTTCATTCAGATGTATGGGGACCTGCGTCTATTATCTCTAAAGGCGGGCATAAATTCTATGTTATTTTCATTGATGACTATTCTCGTTTTACTTGGCTTTTCCCTATGTCTAATCATGGTCAGTTTCTTGCGATCTATCGTAGCTTTGCCATGATGGTTCGTACTCAATTTGAGTCCTCTATTCGTACCTTTCGTTGTGATTCTGCTGGTGAGTATTGTTCTAGTGCGTTCAGACAATTTCTTTCTGAGCAGGACACTCTTTACCAGTCTTCTTGCCCTGGCGCCCATGCTCAGAATGGGGTTGCTGAATGCAAGCATCGTCATCTGATTGAGACTGTTCGCACCCTTCTTCTTGCTTCTCACGTTCCACCACAGTTCTGGGCTGAGGCTGTTTCTACGGCTGCCTATCTCATTAATATGCAGCCTTCTACTGCTCTTAAGGATGTCAGTCCTATAGAGCGTCTCTACTCTAGAGCCACCCAGTACGATCACCTTCGTGTTTTTGGCTGCACCTGTTTTGTCCTGCTGAAACCTCGTGAGCGCACTAAACTGACAGCCCAGTCAGTCGAGTGTGTGTTTCTTGGGTACAGTTCTAAGCATAAGGGTTATCGTTGCTATGATCCTTCTACTCGACGGATTAGGATCTCACGAGATGTTTTTGACGAATCTCGACCTTTCTTCTATCGAGATTCGGCTCCTCCCACTGCTTCCACCATCGAGACGATCTCATGGTTGTCTCTCTCTGACTCCTCACCCATTTCCCCCCTTTCCCCGCCTTCGGTACCTTCACCTCCTGTGTTGCCTCCTGCTCCTATGGCACCACCGTCTCGTTTCTCTGGGGTGCACTACTCTAGACGTCCTCGTCCTTCACCAGATCCCTCTCCTGGTCTTTTGCCGACACCGACATCTGATTCATCTGATGATGCTCCTCGTTACGCCCTTCGTGACCGGGCAACCATTCGGCCTCCTGATCGTCTTGGTTTTACTTCGACAGCTCATGCTCTCTCTGTCACTGAGCCTAGTTCTTATCGTGAGGCTGCTTCTCATTCTGAGTGGCAGCTCGCTATGGCAGAGGAGCTTGATGCGCTTCGTCGTACGGAGACTTGGGATATTGTCCCGACACCTGTGCACGCTCGTCCTATCACGTGCAAGTGGGTGTACAAGATTAAGACCAAGTCTGACGGTACTATCGAGCGCTACAAGGCTCGTCTTGTGGCTCGTGGTTTTCAGCAGGAGTATGGTCGAGATTACGATGAGACATTTGCTCCTGTTGCTCATATGACCACTGTTCGCACTCTTGTTGCGGTTGCTTCTGTTCGCCGGTGGTCTATCTCTCAGCTGGATGTTAAGAATGCCTTTCTTAATGGCGTCTTGCATGAGGAGGTTTACATGCAGCCACCACCCGGGTATTCTGTTCCAGCTGGTCATGTCTGTCGTCTTCGTCGTGCTCTTTATGGTCTCAAACAGGCCCCTCATGCCTGGTTTGCGCGTTTTACCTCAGTGATCACCGCTGTCGGTTTCACTGTCAGTGCCCATGATCCTGCTCTATTTATCCATGTCTCACCTCGCGGTAGGACACTGCTTCTTCTATATGTGGATGATATGCTCATTACTGGTGACGATCCCTCGTTCATTGCATATGTGAAGAAGCATCTCAGTGAGCAGTTTCTGATGACTGATCTTGGCTTACTTACATACTTTCTTGGGATTGAGGTTTCTGTCACGCCTGAGGGTTACTATTTCTCCCAACAGAAGTATGTCCAGGATCTTCTTGATCGATCTGGTCTGACTGATAATCGCACTGCTGAGACTCCTATGGAGCTCTCTCTTCAGCTTCGTGCTACTGATGGTGATCCTCTCGAGGATCCTACCCGGTATCGCCATCTTGTTGGCAGTTTGGTATATCTTGTGAGCACTCGCCCTGATATTGCTCATGCTGTTCATATCTTGAGTCAGTTCATGACTTGTCCTACTCATCTTCACTACAGTCATCTTCTTCGTGTTCTTCGCTACTTGCGTGGAACCATATCTCGTCGCTTGTTTTTTCCTAGCTCCACCTCCCTCCAGCTTCAGGCGTACTCTGATGCGACCTGGGCTAGTGATCCTTCTGATCGTCGTTCTCTTTCTGCTTACTGTGTTTTTCTTGGCTCTTCCCTGATTGCCTGGAAGACAAAGAAGCAGACTGCAGTTTCCCGTTCGAGTGCAGAGGCTGAGTTGAGAGCTATGGCAGCTGTGACAGCAGAGATTACTTGGTTGAGATGGTTACTTGCAGATTTTGGTGTACCTGTGAGGGGACCTACTACTCTTATGACTGACAGTACAGGAGCTATCAGCATTGCTCGAGATCCAGTGAAGCATGAGCTCACCAAGCACATTGGTGTGGATGCTTCATACACTCGCTCCCAGGTGCAGGAGGGTGTACTTGCTTTTCAGTTTGTGTCCTCAGAGTTACAGATTGCTGACTTCTTCACGAAGCCACAGACTAGGGCACAACATTTGTATTTTCTCTCCAAACTCAGTGTGTGTGATCCACCATGAGTTTGAGGGGGGTGTTAAGGATAGAATAGGAAATAGATTAGGACTGTTATTTGTTTCCTAATATGTCTTGTATTCCTTCTGTACATCTCCCTTGTATCTCTATATATATTGCTCTTTGGGCCTCATGAATATACACACAATATATTCATAACACTGAGCAGCTCCCTCCACAAGCTCACCTCATCCTTCTACGCCACAACGACCAGCATCATCTCCTCGAGGCAGAGGTCTTCACCTGAGTTGGGGAAGGCGACGCTCCATGACAGCACTGCATCAAGGGAGTAGATCTGGGGAGGAGGTACTTTTTGACATTGAGCCAGCGACAAGCTAGGTTGGGAAGGTGATGCAGCTGTCGTCACCATCAACCACATATTCAGGTGAGGAGCAGAGCGTTACTATGGTTGCTAATAGAAAATGACAAAAAGGGCAGGGTAGACGGCAAGATGAGTGAAGTGGACGGAAGTGGCAGAAAAGGTAACGGTGTGAAATTTCAATGAAATTAAAATGAACAAAGATCTTTCGGTGGTATTTTGCTAAAGTCGACATCTTTGGATGGTATAGAACCAATATTTCCTTTTTTTATCTTTTCTCAATGTTATAAAAATGAGGAAACAAATGTAATGATTCGTCAAAAATATTGATGATCTCTGATTCCCAAGTATGCAGAGGCAAATCAGCATGGTGCTTTCCAGAAATATGCCCATTGGGCCAGTACACAACTGCTGAAACACATAACAGTTCCATTGTATAGCGGTAGGCCATCTACCTTGTTAAAAAATGAAGCACATAAGTGATAACTTCCCCTACCCGGCTACCCTAATCATTTGATTGTAAATGATCTAAAACAGCCATTAAGTGCACCATAATTGACATAAAAAAAAAGCGTACGCCTTTCTCTAGCTTCAGAAGATAATATCTGAGCAAGCATCATCTGTCGGCGTTCCTCTGCTTCCCTGATTGAGAAATAGATACAAAGCCAATTCAGTGTTGCCCAGAAAGTTACACATAAATAACAAGCAACAACATTCTGAGGAAGATGGTAGAGGAATGGACCATACCGGTTTGCATCTTCTTGAGCCTTTTCTTGCCCTGCATTTTGCTGATTTACCTAATTAAAAGTTAACATTACATCAAAGTCAGTCAGTCAACTGAGGGACATCAATAAGTAGTTCTTGTGTTAGCAAGAAAATTGGACATTGCTGTTGCAGCCTTGCAGGTCAACCTTAACCATGCAGCTCAGTAGCTTACCCCACCACGTTGGGCCATTAACTCCTGCATCCTCCTCTGCCTGATAGCTTCCAACTCTGGGTCAGCCTGACAAGAAGAACGCATAATTCCATCAGAAGAAGGTAAGTATTAGACCAATATCTCTACAGAGAGAAGCAAACTGTTACCCTCGTCCCAACTGAAATATTGTCAAGATGGAACACATGACGTGCTTTATTCACCATAAGATTTCCATCTGTACTTAAAAACTGATATTGCACCTAAATAGTTGCGACTTTACAGGGGATTAAGTAGTTTCTTTTTATGGGAGACTAAACAGGTTCTCTTCTTTTCCTTATCCTACACCGGACATACAAAGACACCAAAGCAGCAGCCATGAACGCATCAGCCCTAATGAGCATCATCTTTCTTCTTCTAGCCATCCTCTTGTCCATCTACAACTACAATATAAGTGTGAACGAAGCAGCTCTAGTAAGCTCACATCTTGTAATATAGATGATTAAGACAGCAAAATACAGAGGATGCAACGCGCAAACCGTCAGATCTAGCAGTAACAGAGGAATATTTGGGAATATAGAACAACTACGAACAGCAAGTAGGCATGGGGAACGAAATCAGTGCCCACGAACAGCGAGTATAAATGGGAGAAAAGCTAAGCTGGATCAAATCCGAACCTCCCAGCAATATTCATTTGTAACAGCTAGATCTACCAACAACTAGCATAAATCCAACTAAATAATCAGGCCATTGAGGTACTATTGGGCGATTTGGGCTCCATACCATCGGTTTGCGCGGGAAGACGGACCCGAGCTGATGGAGAGGAAGAAGATGGGAAGTAGAGCGATAAGCAGGAGAAGAAATTGAGGATCCCCTCACCGCCGGACCCGGATTGCTGAGTTTATCTTGGTTTGGTGGATTTTCTGAGGACTGGAAAAGAATTATCCAGCACCTACTCTAGAAAGAGCACACGTGGCAGGTACAAATCTTAAAAGCACACCTTGTCTCTGGCTTTTTTTTTTTGCTGTGGCTTATATATTTAGTTGTGGTTTATTAGGCCAGTCTCAGTGAGGTTTCTTGGAGTTTCATGGGCATTAAATACGCTGACATGGCACTGTATTGATGAAGAGAGATGATAAAAGTTTCATGGGAATAGAGAGAGTTTCATGGGGATGAAACTCTTCTGCACTGTTTCCAAAATATGGATGTGTTGGAAACTGGGACATGAAACCTCCACTGAGACTGGCCTTAGTCTAATGAATAGTGATTATTAATAGAAGCTAAAAGCTGCTCAAAAATTAAAAAGAATAGAGCTCTGGCCACTCGTATCCATGTTGTGCTTATGCCCGCCGTTGTCGCCATCTACAAGCGGGTGCCATCGACGACGCCTGTCTAGAAACAGAAAAAAAGAATCATTAAAAAGAGGCATATGACAAAAAATTACGGCCAAAATACTGACATACTGTACAGTGGACAGAAATCTTCAATTTTTAGATTTGGGTCAATCCTTGTGGTTTTCAATTCTATATTGTATTCTATTGAATTATCTTGTGTCTACTACTCTTTTGAATTGTTATACATTTATTTTAGCCTTCTTCCATCCTTGGTTGATCAGCAACATAAGCTAAGTGCTAGGTATGAGCTATAATTCAATTCTATGTAATTTCTGAAATTAATTGATTGTTCTCTATTGCTACATATCTAGAGCCTTCAAAGCTACACCTACTACTAACCATTACAGGTCTCGACATACCGACAATCACTATACTTATCACTCAAGTCGGGTTTATCATAAACCAGCCATCGGTTGCACCACCTATTTGATTTGGTAAGAATTTGTAAGAATTTGGTAAAAACTTGAGTTTGTGTGACTCTTGTAAACCTCCAGAACCTAGTAGTGATAGGGAACTAACATCTTTCATGTGAATTTCTTGTTTTCTACTAATAATGGCAGGACCACACATATCTAGGCATGGTAGCAAGGATGAAGAGTAATTTTCAGAGTTGAGGGTGCAGGGCCCCTCACCCCTTGTACAAGAATGCTCACGCAACACTTTGATCATGTGGTTAATAAGAAAACTGAGAACTTCCACAATGTGTTGGATCAGATCAACGACACCCTTGCTAATATCAACAACTGTATTGAGCACCTCAAGCGACGACAACTCCCACCGGCAACTGCTATAGCTCCTGGTGAGCCAAGGGTAGGGGACTCTCCCGTTTGTCGCACTTCGTCCCCGGCTCACTCTTGGGCGGATGAGGTAGATGAAGAAGAAAGAGATAGCTATGCCCTTGATACAAAACTTGAGGTTTCGCTGATTGTGATCACCAACAACTCCACCACAATCAACGAGGTGTGAGTAGAGTTTAGCGAGAGGTACATGATGAGGCATTAACAAAAATTAAGTTTATGATACCTCCATTTACTGGTAAATATGATCCTAATGCATATCTTGATTGGGAACTAGCAGTCGATCAAAAATTTACATGCTATGATTATCTTAAGAATAAAAGAATTAGGGCTGCTACTAGTGAATTTACTGATTTTGCATCAATTTGGTGGAGGGAATATTGTAGATAACACCATGCACCTAAAACTTGGGATGACATAAAACGAATCATGAAATCTAGATTTGTTCCTTCATATTATTCACGTGACTTGTTAAATAGATTGCAACATTTAAAACAAGATAGTAGAACTGTAAGGT
Organism: Dendrocalamus latiflorus; assembly: GCA_017311315.1. NCBI lineage: Eukaryota > Viridiplantae > Streptophyta > Magnoliopsida > Poales > Poaceae > Dendrocalamus > Dendrocalamus latiflorus. Next base: position 41,064,452 of record CM029647.1, read on the forward strand.
AATACTATAATGAATTGAAAACTTGTTTGTTACGTTGTGGTTTAGAGAAACATGCTGAAGCTAAAGAGAATAGATTCTTAAGTGGACTTAATAAAAAATTCAGAATCTTCTTGTTCACAAAGAATATAATTTTCTCTCTTATTTGTTTATACTTATTTGTAAGGTTGAAAGTTAGATTGAAGAGAAATTAAAAATGCTTGATGATAGAAAACGTGAGAACAAACCTATATTTGTGTCTTTTCTGTCACTAATAACTTACAGGAAGTTGAGAACTATGCTAAAGAGAAGAGTGAGTTGATTGAACCATTGACTCAATTGCTTGAGAAGGAAGATGAGGAGATGGAGGCATCTACATCATCTGAGGAGAGCCAAAAAGATAAAAATCATGGTGCTATCATCACTCAAGGTGAGTATGCTTATGAAGAACTACAATTATCCACTATTCATGCTATTTTAGAGCAAAAATTAGTGAGAAATAATTCTGATATACACATGTTTCAAATAGAGAATTCAGACTACATTGATTTGAGTGTTGAGAATGAGTTGTGTGCTAATTCCTTGTATAAATCTTTGATACAACCAAAAATTAAACTTGATTCTCCTATTTTAATTTCAAATCCATGTGCTAAAATAAATACTTTTGATTCTATCAATGTGCAATTTATCCATGCTAAAGATAAATTGAGCCTCCTACTTCCTCTACAACAAACAACATTTAAGCAATAGATGTAGAAGAAAAGGAAGAAGAGCAACATCAACACTACCTCCGAAGATTCACAATGTGATTGCAAAGGATCATCCAATAGACTAAATATTGAGTAACGTAAGTAAGGATGTTCAAACTCGATCATGTGTTTTTTCTTTTTGTGAACATTACTTTTTTATTTCGTCTCTTAAGCCCAACATATAGATGAAACTTCAATCAACCTAGATTGGGGGTGAATACAATGCATGTAGAATTAAACAACTTCACTCATAACTACATTGGACATTGGTAGAAATACCCAAGGAGCACAACATAATTGGCACAAAATGTGTCTTCCGAAACAAACAAGATGAAAGCAAAGTTGTGGTAAGAAATAAGGTAAGGTTAGTTGCTCAAGGTTATAGTCAAGTCGAAGGTTTGTATTATGATAAAATATTTGCTCTTGTAGCTAGACTTGAGTCTATTCTCGTACTACTTGCCTTTGCATCATGCTTTGATATAGAACTATTTCAAATGGATGTTAAAAGTGCATTCCTAAATGAAAAATAACTTAGCTAATATATGTTGAATAACCTTCCAATTTTGAAGATCCTAAGAATCCAAATCATGTGTACAAACTCTCTAAGATGCTATATGGTTTAAAATAATCTCCTAGAGCATGGTATAAGCGCATTCGAGATTTTCTACTTTCAAAGGGATTCAAAATTGGAAAGATTAATACAACATTATTTACAAAAATGATAGATTATGACTTCTTTTTATGTCAAATTTATGTTGATGATATTATATTCGGGTTTACTAATCAAGACTTTTGTAATGAATTGGTGATATGATGTCTAGAGAATTTGATATGTTTATGATCGGAGAGCTTAGCTACTTCCTTGGACTCCAAATTAAGCAACTCAGAGATAGGACGTTAATGAACCAAATGAAGTACGTGAAAGACTTATTTAAGAAGTTTGGCATAGAGGACGCCTGCCCATCAAAACTTCCATGGCAACAAATGGTCATCTTGATATCAATAAAGGAGGTAAACCAATAGAGTTAATGTTTTATATGTCCTATGATTGTTTGTTTGCTTTATCTTACCACATCTAGACCTGATATCATATTTAGCATGTGAATATATGCATGATTTCAAGCATCATCAAATGAATGCCATTTCGTGGCTGTAGAAAGAATTATTTGATATTGAAAGCATTTCTCTAAAATTGGCCTATGGTATCCCAAAGATGCTAAATTTGATTTAATTGGATATTCGAATTTCAATTATGCGGGTTGCAAAGTGGATAGAAAACACACCTCAGATAGTTATCAATTGTTAGAAAGATCATTAGTTTCATGAGCATCCAAGAAACAAAATTCTGTAACCCTATCCACCACTAAAGCCGAATATATTTCTGTGGGTAGTTGTTGTGCACAATTGCTATGAATGAGGCAAACTTTTGTGGATTATGAAATTAATTTTGACAAAATGGCTCTATTATGTGATATGATAATGCCGTGAAGATAGCAAATAACTCGGTCCAGCACTCAAAAACTAAACATATAGATATTCGCCACTATTTCTTGAGAGATCATGTGAGCAAGGGTGACATTGTCATTAGCCATGTACAAACCGAAGTCCAATTAGTTGATATCTTCACCAAGTCTCTAGATGAAAGCCGTTTTTGCAAATTGAGGAATGACTTAAATGTCATAGATTATTCCAATGTGGCTTGAAATCATGCATCATGTCTTTTGCTTTAAATTTGGTCTTTTGGAGTTTGAGAAATTCAAATTTGAAAATGTTTTCATAAAATTCTCTATATTGATAAAAAAACTATATTTATCTAGATGTTATTTGCAATCCCAATGCGTAATGATCCTAAAGTATGTGTTGTTGTGTGAAAAATAAGGATCATTTACATTTTCTAAATCCATCCATGCTTGTTTAGAAAAAAATTGGTAGTACCGATTTTCCTTAGCGGTACTACTGCTATGCGGTACGACTGGCCATGAATTATGGTACTACCGCTTTCTGGTAAGTGGGCCCAATATTTTGGTAACCAAAGCCTTAACTCTCCCTTGTACCCCCTTCTTTCTCCAACTCTCCCTCAACTTCAGAAACCATTCCAAATGGTCTCTCTCACACACACCCCCCAAAACCCAATATCAAATCCTTCCACAAATCTTCCATTTTCGTGACGATTTTGTGGAAACCTCATCAAATCCAACTTCTGTGATTGTTCCTCATCCTTACCTCAAGGTAAATCACATCAAATCCTCTCTTATCTATTTTTTGGACTCATGAACAATTTCTAGGATTTTGGATAATGTGGCTTAAATAGTTGAGATCTTTTGGGCAAATGGATAGTAACTAGTGCTTGGTGACCTTTTATGTCTATTCGATGGATTGATTCATGCCAAGCACTTGTTAAAATCAAAATTTGGAACATGCCCTAAATCTCTTGTAGAAGCGGCACTACTGGCCTTCCCAAGCGGTACTACTACAAGCGGGTTGTACCGATGGGAAAATGTGGTGCTACCGATTTTACTGAAAGTTCATCAACTATTTTTGAACATTAACTCAAACCTACTCCTTCTATCCTAATTGTCTTCTAATTTCCTTTTCAAGATGCCAAGGTCCAAAACATCAGTTCGCAAGAACCCAGCACCTCAAGGAGAACTGTGATGAGCTTAGTTGTACTTCTCCTTTCTCCTTACCTTGTCGATGCCCGAACCAAATGAATAGCGAACTGTATTGATGGCAACCGCAGCAATGTACGAACCATTCGATTACATGCTTAACGACATTGAAAAATATTTCGAACAACAGGCCAGAATACAACGGTACAACCATACACATCGTTGCCTACAGGTGGAAAGAGCCTCGGGGTACCCACATGGAGTGTTGCTGAGGGGGTCACCACGGATGTGCCTGGCCATTGTTGTAGTGGCAAGTACATATACAACTAGGGTTCGCATAGCAGCATGTTGGGTCGTACGAACTCCCTATGTTGATGACCTCCTCATTGCCCCTCTCGCGCTGCACCTACTGATGGGGGTCATCGTTCTGCTTTCAAGACTTTCAATTCATGCCTCCAATCAGCGATTCACTCCCACAACGTATCCATATACCTTGCAACATACTGTTCATGGGGAGGATCAATCCATCGCATGAAGTCGCATTTATTCATCTACTACAAAAGAACGTTAACATCGAAACTCTATTAGTAGTACTACAAAATAGATGAGTGCCTACTTGTATCCCAGAGTATGGGCATTGAAAGAACGTTGCTCGCCATCCGTATGGCCTTCTGCCACTTGCACCACCATGTCCTGCATGTATTTGCATTTCGGCCACACTAGCTGAGCACGCCTGTTTGGCAACAAGCAGTACGTAATGCCGAAGTCCTCCTTTCTTTCGAGCGGAAGATCCCCCTTTGGTGACCCATATTCTACTGGCCCCTCAGCGTCTGTCATGGTAGCTAACTCTACGACGGCAAAGATAGTTCTTCCTACTAGCAATGCCTCATCCATTCATTTTACTGCGTAATCACGGTGTCGCGGCATCATTCATAACAAAGGGCAGCTTTGAGCAGTGACAGGACCACACACACTAGCTTTGCGCAGCGACATGACCGTACGGGCCACCTTTGCTCATTGACGTGCCATGACGGCCCACCATTTCACAATGACATGACAGCATGTGCCAACTTTAAGCAGTGAGAAGACCGCACGTGCCAGTTTTGCTCAGTGACATGACATGATGGCCCAGCTTTTCGCAGTGACATGACAGTACAAGCCAGCTCTGAGTAGTGAGAAGACCGCATGCGCCAGCTCTGAGCTGTGAGAAGACCACACGTGCTAGCTTTGTATAGCGACACGACCGCACGGGCCAGCTTTGTGCAGTGAGAAGACCAGACGAGACACCTTTGCACAGCGACATGACCACATGGCCTAGCTTTGCGCAGCAACAAGACTAAAGGGTGCAACTTTTCGCAGTTTGAAGACCTGACTGGGCAGTTTTGCAGTGACATGATGGCACGTGCCAACTTTGAGCAGTGAGAAGACCACACGCGCTAGCTTTGAGTAGTGAGAAGACCACACGCGCTAGCTTTGCACAGCAACATGACCGCACGGGCCAGCTTTGCGTAACGACATGACCGCACCGGCCCTATAAAAGGAAGTCGAAGAGATTTCTGAGAGAACACTACACAAGCAAATCCCACACTACACCGAAGCTTGCTTCACCACACCGGGATGGACAAGAGGCAGAAGAAGCAATGGAACAAGATGATGAAGCAATGGGAGGAGACCCGCGACCTAGCACGGTCAGCTGTCGTCCATGATGAGAAAGCAAGGGCTGTTGTGGCCCAGGCAGAACAAGTCCAGCATACTACGAGGTTAGCTCCCCGCAATGACGCGACCTGTAGTAACAATCTCATCCCGAATGTTCCTACCGAGCATTCGTCTCAACACCCAACAGGGGGGAGACATCCCCTTTGTTGGTGCCAGGACCCATGTAAGTTCTTCAAGTCTAAGCACCACCTCAGCCTAGGTATGCGTTACTGGGGTTGCACAAACTACTACAGGGACTATCCCGATCGTCGTCTAGACAGCGCAACCTATCGACAGCTGGTAAGGACCAAGTGCACATTTTCCTCAACCTTTTCTCCTTGAAAGTACGCACTAACAACCTCTCCCCTATTTTCACAATCCCTGGAACCCCTATGTGGCTATCGCAAATGGATCAATCTTGAGATCCACCTAGAGGACTAGTAATCCTTCAACTTCGAGGAGTGGAATATCACAAGGTCCTCTAAGATCCGGGAGAAGGAGCATCACAAGGACGAGCAAACCTTACGTATACAACGTGAGACGAAAGCTCATCTCGAGGCGTGCACACGTAGGGAGCGGGAGGCTCGCGAGAGGGAGCGCGAGAAAAAGAAGAAAATGGCGACAAGGCAAAAGAGGCCGCCGATGAGTTCAACGCCAAGCTTGCAAGGAAGGGAAAATAGTTCCGATCCACACAGTAGGTGGTACGAGTAGTTCGATTGGTTAGTTGCACATGATGCTCTATGTTATGCATGTAATCAAAACGTATGCGGCATATTACTCCCAACTGTATTATAAAGTCTATTTAAATTCAGACAAACTTATTTTCTCGTCTTTTCATATTCAATTATTCCCATAGCAAGTCATCCAACAATATTAACATAGCAGTTTTTCTCCTGTACGAATTCCCGGTATCAACACAATATCACTTAACATCGTACGTACCGATCGTTCTAAGTTCAGTCGTTCTTAAAAAAATTCACAAATGTTTTTACGCTCCAACAACATACAATGATCAGAAACTTTTATTACAAATCCAACAGATTATCTTCCAGTTATAATCTACAAAATTCACGGAGCGGAGTAGTATCTTGTTTGCAGTCGCCCTAAGCCTGGGTGACTCTAGATGCTGTCGCTCTATGGCTCGGCGACAGGTTGCAGTAGCCCAACAGTCAGACGACTGGAACCTGTCGCCCAATGGCTTGCAGACAACTTTATTGTCGCGTTTCCGTTGGGCGATTGGCTCCAGTCGCCCAACGGTTAGGCGACTAGAGCCTATTTCTGTAAAAAAATGTTGCTGTGGGTATATTTCTATTATTTCGAATAAAAATAGATTATTCGTACAAAAAATTCTGAAATAGACCCACTTCAAATGACTTTAGCTTCTAGTTTTTTTGGTTTTCGGTTTATTTAAACTAGAAGCCATTTGAAATGCGTCGGTTTGTAATTTCACCTTATTTTGGCTTTTTTTTGTTTTTTTCTCCTTATTCCTTTGTATTGTCCGTGACGATATAATAGTTTTTCTTTTTTTAATTTTATTTTAATTAAATTACACAGAAAAAACTAACAGACACTATAGTGCAATTTCAGGCAAAATCAATAATCAGAGCCATAAGTTAGAAGCTTAAATTTTTTGGAGCGAGCCACAGAAGCAGGCATGCATGTATACATTATTCTCCACCGCATCAGGCTGAACATATACCAAGAACACTCAGCACTACACCCAGAGTGCACCTGCATTGCGAAGCAGCGGGACAAGATTGCCGCTGAGGTGGAGGGACATGACCTTGTCAGTGGACCCGACGAGCCTGCCGCCGATGAACACCGCCGGCACGGCGGGGCTGCGGCCGAGGAGCCTCGCCAGCGCCTTCTCCATCTCCTTCCCCGTCGGATCCTCGTCGAGCTCGATCACGGTCGGGTTCACCCCGAGCTCGCAGAAGAGGCGCGTCGTGGTGTGGCACATGCAGCAGGAGCTCATGCTGAAGATCACCACCGCGCGCTGCGCCGCCAGCTTCGTCACCCGGTCCATCGGTCTGATCTTCTGAAGATTTGCTGTGAAAAATGTAGTCTAGCTAGTGCTAGTGTTAGTGACCTTAGTAGTTAGGAGTGCTTCTTGTATACATCTAAGGCTTCGAGTTGCTTGCTTGCTTTGCATTGGCATAGGGAGGCTTGCTTATATAGGCAATGGAAATGTGCATTGGGAAGAGCAGATTTTGCAGCAATTCGAGGAAAAAGGCGATACGGGAGGGTTCGGATAATGGCCAAGCTTCTTTCTTGCGAGTTGCGACACCACACATGGGCTTAGTGTGGAATATCGAATATTTGGATGGCAATGGCAATGCGGCAACCTGATACCGAAATGGTCCTTGGGTTCTGATAAGGCTTTTGGAGCTCTTACTTTTTAAGTTCTCTTCTATCCTATTCGACAAGTCAGAAGAGAGAGATTGAGAGATTGAGGGAGAGAATAAGCGTGAGGGAGAGATGCTGGTGGTATCATGGTCATCTTCTAGTCATAGATATGTAATATTGTGGCATGCTGTAGAAGATGCAAAAAAAGTACTACCAGTTAACAGTTAGCGAATAAGAATAAGATGCATCTGAGAAGCAACTTGACAGAATTCATTGAAAAATATATTATACTAGTTTTCACATTTTCAGTACCAACAGTTATGATAAGAATGAATCAAGATTTTACCAAAAGCATGAAGAAATCAATACAGCTTTTGATGATTCAAGATATCAGCAGCACTCAGGGATGATCTGTGCAGTAATTGTCAGGGCTCAGGGCACAGGAAAAATAAGAAGCAGTGTCAGTTAGACTTATTCCTCAACCATTTATCATTCGCCATGTACTTAGGCGGAGAAATTTGGGGAGAATGAGAATTTTTCTGGAAGGATGATAAGGATAACGTCCTTCAGATACGCCTCTTTGCGTCAGCGTAACAAACTTGAATTAGGACTGGACAAGTGCCGACAAGTGCGGAATGCCACAGCATAGCTGAGATCAGGATAGAAGTTGTTTGCTTTTGAATTAAGATCAAAGTAGAGGTTCTCTCTTTTTACGTGTTTCTATTTTCTATCGAAAACTGCTCTTGTTGGAGTAAAAGATTGAAGCTTGTTTAAATTTGTTACATCATGTAGAGGTCGCCCTATGTGTGTGGTAAGTATTTGACTTTACTTGTATTTCATTGTCGAAGTTTGAGTTTAATTTTGTATCATTAGCTCTCTGGTTTTAGCTATCAAGTTGGTAGCAGTCTGACCAGCTTGCAGAAGCGGTCTGACCACTGTGCATGTGCGATCTAACTAGTCATGCAATGGCTGTCTGGCCAAGGTTCGCTGTGACTGGCCATGGGCAGCGGTCCAACAGGAAATGCAGTGTGACTTATTTCTAATTGGTTGTTTGTTTACTCCAAAGAGATGTTCCTTGCATTGTGCAGAGTTTTTGAAAGCGGTGTGACTGGCCATGTAGCAGCGGACCGACCGAAGATCGTCTAGCAGTCTGACTGGCATGGGTGCTATGGTCATATCGGTCCTTTGTTACTGGGAGGTTTCAAGTCAGTTTGTGATGGTATAACTAGTCATTGATTGGCGATCAAACCAGCCTCTGGGAATTTGGTTGAGATGAGTTGATTTCAGTTATGTTAGTCATAACATGAGTCCATGCAAATGTTAGTAATGGCGGCAGTCTATGTATTGTGGAAATCTTGTTGTGGGTGTCAAGTGGTGCATGTTTGCATCGATTTTTTTATGAGAATCAAGTGCTTGTCACTTGTACTCAACTCAAAACGATTGCATGACCAAGGTTAGGGAAGGTGCCCTAAGGCCATGGAGGGCCGTGTAAGTCCGGATGGAGCATCATTTCAAATAGAGAAGCACGGAAGAAAGATAATGATCGTGATGAGGCAAGTTAATACATGTAGTGTGCCATTGGACTTCAATTTTTTAAGTGATGATGGTTCTCAAAATAGACAAACGATCTTGGCAGCAAATCATTAGGCATCATGTGGTGGTTGCTTTGAGGATAAGCACTGTGAAGACTGCGGGTGGTAATTGGGAAAATTATCCAATACTTGGTGAAGAGGTAATTTGTGAAACCATAGAGGTGTCCTAAATGGTTTAGGTCACGTCTTGAAGGATGGAGTATCTTATTGGGCTATTAGAGCCATGTGGAAGTCACACTTTGAAAAGTGTATAAGTGTGTTTGTGTAAAACCCGTTTGTGTGTGGGTTACTGATTTTCCTAAGTGTAAGTGGTTATATCCACTAAGGGTTACTGATTATTAGGGTTTGGTGGGAGATGAGAAGTCTCCACTATATAAGCCCTTGTGTGTGTTAAGTGAGATGAGCCCTCTTTGTGTTGTTGGAGAGAGATGTTATTGTTTCTTTGTTTTGAAAGCTTTGTGTGTGTTCTAAGTTTAGAGCTCTATCCTCTTTGAGGGTATGGCTATAAAACATTCCTCTCAAAATGAAATGAACATCCAAATTTCATCCAATTGGGTTGTGCCATAGATTCCTCCTTATGCTTTTTATTTGCTTAGTTTTCTTATTTGGATTTCATCTCCTCTTTATCTCTTGATGCCAAGACGTGTAAAAGGTGAAGATATCTCTTAGAAATCAGATCTTATCAATTTAAACACTTTCTATGGAAAGTTCTTGTGATTGCCCAATTTTGCTTAAGAGAGAGAAGTGATTTTGGCGTTTTGATCTTAAGGGTGTTTTGGGTTGAATTCATACTATGATCTAACTTGATATGACATATGAGAATCCATCCAAGCCTATCTGGATCATCAAGGACTAATGAGAAAGAACAGATTAAGATTTCTCTCTTTTGCCAGGTTTTAGTGCGACCTTTCTTGTTTTGGATAAAGTTCATAACTTTGGCATTGATTTTCATGATCCATGATTAGAATATGTTTCTAACATCATAGGGAGGATTTGTATTAAGTTTCATCCTGTTTGGATCAATGATTTAAGAGTGAGACATTTTCTTGATCGAGAGCTGTTCGGCGAGTGGTCACCCACCGTGATCCGAGCGGTTAGACCGTCCAGACCGGTGAGGCAGTTCGTCTCTGGTGACTTTGTGTTCTTTGGCCCTTAGCTTTGGTATGACTTGTAGGCTTGAGTTTTTCACTGCATCGTGTTGCTAATACCAAGAGAAAGATTTTAAGAAGTCATTTACTTTTCCTCCGACTCGCCATACCCGATCGTACAAAATTTCTACTAGTCTACTGCCGTCTAGGGGAGTATATAAGGAGGCTATACTGAACTGGTTCCATGAATTTTTTTCCATCTCTTCATATCAATTTTAATGGAGATTTCAAGTTTTTTGGACTTTGCTCCAGATACATATGGTGGTTGCCTAGCTTTACATATAACTGAATTAAAGTAGACATATGAGTGAAACATGGAACTGAATTACGTGCAATGAAGCTGCAATTATTAAAAACCGAACTGTGGAAACTTCTACAATTTTGGTAGTTCATGTTAATGCTTGGCAATTCACTACATATTCTCCTGTGATCACTATTCAAGTGGAAATTAATTACTTCACATCCAGATAAGATCACCCTCCTGGTTCCCGTCAGTGAGTGATCGGCGACGCCGACACCAGTCAATGAGTGTGTGGAGACTATCCCGGGAATCACATCGTCGTCAGGCTAAGTCAGCATTGAGGAGAAGCCTGATTCCTTACAGAGGTACCTGTGAACAGCAAATGACCTCTCGCACGAGCTCTTATCCTGTGTGTCTGGAATCTCACCGAAAGCAGGCCCCTTACACCTCATCACACATGGAGAGGTATGCGATGCCGCGCTCCGAAGTTGCCTTTTGTAATTTGAATTTTTGCTCTTGATCTTTCAATACTGACCAGAAAAGCGGCATTTTGTATAGATAAGGAGCATCTGAAAGAGGGTAGGGATTCCAGGCAAAGTTGGTATCAAGAGATCTGATATGTGGCAGCTTGTAACTTGCTACTGAAAAGAAAGGAACCATGTAACGCGTGGGCATGATATAATTTACAGGCAAGACTGTCGACTGCAAACGGCAGATCGATTGTGTTAGAGAAATTCTGGGAATCTTTAATGGCAAAATATTCCCTACTACTTTGTTCAAATCACCCCTACGCACTAAGTAGGTGTCGAGATTATATACTTGTGTGACACCATATTGAGATCATCCCATGGTGTTTGAAGAGTATTTGATTTTGTTATGTAAATGGTGTTGAAGTTTGAGTTTGGTTCTTGGCAATTGAATTTTTTAAGTTGTTGTCTGTCTCAGCTGGTCAAATCGGCTTGTAGGCTGCAGTCATATCGAATTGGGTAAAGCGGTCAAACCGGCTTCTGGACGGTGGTCTAACCGGCAGTCCAATGTGACCGAAATTTAGTTGGCTATTTGACTAACGGTTCGGTGTGACCAATTCCTAGTTGGCAGCTGCTTTTTTTTCAGAGTGTGTTTTAGTGTTGGTCTTGTGCTGTTGGATCGACCATAGTTGATGGTTGGATCAGGGTGGGTTGGCCGGTGTGACTGACATTAAAAATACAGTCATACTAGGTGGCCGATCAGACCAGCCAGTGGCTGACGGTCTGACCAGGGCGGTCCAACCGGTGTGGGAAGAGCGGTCAAACCGGTGGCTGCAGGCAGAGTATAGTCAAAGTTAGAATTCGGTAGTTTGAGTGTGCACACGGCATGGGTGTCCTTGCTTGGCTATGGTGTGTTGCATTTGCATTGTTTTGTCTAATATGGGTCAATGTGTGGAACTTGTGCTCGATATGGTTGCTCGATCTTTAGATATGCAGGTGGCTTGGAGGACATAGCGGCCAACTGCAATGGACCAGGACTAGGCGGAGAGCTGAGGTTTGAAGCGGTCGTGTAAGTTTAGGTGAGACTACATGGATCAAGTGAGAAGCACAACGAAAACAATGATCATGAAGAGGCGAGTTGGTGCAAATGGCACACCAAATGACAAGGTCGATGCACATAGAAATGGTTCGAGGTAGTCCGAATGTATGAAGACACGACGACTAATCATTAGGCACTACGAACACGTGTCAAAGCATACAGAGATACTTTGAGGGGAAGATAAGTATTCATGTCTCATCAATTGTGTCAATCGATGACTTTGTGTAATGTACAGTGCTAAGTGAAGATTTACTTATTGTTGTTGGTTGTAGAACTAATCTCAAATTCATCCGTGGGCTGAATTCCTCTTGCCCGTCTTGTTTTCTGTCTCCGGCCGAATGCCATGCTGGAGCCTATTGTATTCGTTCATCATTTCAGTTGATTCTAAAAGCTGTTTCATTTCATTCGAAGAAAGTCCCTGTAATTCGGCATGTTCATGTGCGTTGTGAGCTTTTATATGTTGTATTGCTTCCATGTCAATGAAGACTTGTGGTTTGCTTTGGTTATCAGGCTGTTGCGAAGTGAAAATTCTTGTCACCTATAGTTATACAGAGGAATCTCAACACTTATTGAAAACTACAAGTATAACTATAGTTATCCACCTATAGTTATTGAAATAAAAGAGGAATTAGATCTCAACACTCATACAGAACATCACGTCTAATTTCCATGTACGTAGCAAAGAATACCAAATTAATGCCTTGTATAGTTCTAAACCACGAATTGGAGAGCGGAGAGAGTGATACACAAAGTATAAAGCTACAGGTCAATGAGAATTACGGAATTGATGCCGATCATCATTAGAATCATGAGAAAATGTACCTGTGTAACCAGTTCTTTGCCAGATATATAGGCCTAATGCATTTGCTTCCACCTCCACGTCTTCATGGAATCATGGCCTACTTGGTGTAGTCGAGAGGAGTTATGCTCGTCTCGTGGTCTGGTTCGAAGTAACACAGAAAGAAATGGCTGAAACTAGGTTGGCCTTCGCCTTTTTGGGCCTGGGTTTTCACTGGAAAAGTACTTGAAGGGGACCAGGCAGCGCAGGCTCATCCCTACCTTAACCCTTCACGCGAGCAACGAGGCAACGCTGGATCTGGTCGAAGCCACTGCCGCGCGGCACCTCGCCGCCGGCGGCAGCCGCGCATGAGCCCCGGTGGCTTGTAATCTTTGAGATTTTTAGGGCTGAATGTTTGAGATTCGATCTAAAAGTTTTTGGTTTTTCCAGCTGAAAGCTTGAGATTAAGAGGGTTTAAAGTTTGAAATTCGGGTTGAAAGTTTGAGATTAAGAGGGTTGAAAGCTTGAGATTAAGGGGGTTGAAAGTTTGAGATTCGGGTTGAATGCTTGAGATTAGAGTTGAAAAGGGGATCTCAAGTTGAAAGCTTGAGATTTACAGTTAAGACGGGGAACTTCCAGTTGAAGACTTTGATTTTTAGAGTTGAAAGTTAATTTTCACCGTTGAAAAGCCATTATTTTTTACACCACCGATGGCGCGCGGCGACGCGGCAGTGACTACGAACGAGATCCGTGGGTCACCCGAGCTTGTTGAGGTCAAAAACCTATTGGGTGGAGACTATGTAAAGAATGGAGCAGTGAAAAGTTTTGTTTTCTTGAGTCCGGACGCGGTGACTAAGAAATCTTGTGGGTAAAACTAGTCAGCTCTGCAGAGTCATGATTAATGGTATTCGAATACACCGTGGTTCCGATAAATAAAGCTATGTTTGATGGGTGAATCTAACAACAAAGTATAAGCAGATTTGAAATTGATTTGATAAATGCTGGAGGCTGGTAACCAAGTTTGAAACTCCTAATTCCTAAAGGAGTTATTGTTCTTTTGTGTTTAAAAATATTTACAAATAAAACTACATCATAACTAATTAAAGCTACCTAGTTCTTTAATGAAGTCTACCCACGCACGCATGCATGTTTTCGATCTAAGATCGATCTCAAAAAGTTATTTGAAAAACGGTTTCTAAAAATAATTTTAAAAAACCGCTTCCAAACAAATCAAAGCTAAAAGTGAAAAAGGACATCAAAGCCAAAGGTGAAAAAGGACCGGGCTTAGTGCCTTAGCTGATCGATCGACCATCTCATTTTTTTTAGATAATGGATAGAAATCCGGCTTCTACATCCACACGTGGATATACACAGCCAAACATTACAGGAGCCATTAGACTCAATTACTCAAAGCCTCAAAACTGAGGTACGCACAAAACAAATAGCAAAAAGACTAAGAGAGCTAGAAAGACTAAACTTCTAACTTCTAAGTCCTTGCTTCAAACTTGCTTTGACCTTGTGCACTGTCAATCCTTCGCATCCTAGTTTACTTAGAAACTCTTGATGACAGGCCTCATAATTTGATCTTGATCAGTAGCAGTCCTTCGCGTCCTCGTTTACTTAGAAACTTTGATGTCAAAACGAAGCCACCAAATTGGGAACCACGTGTGGAACTGTAAAGACAACGCCTTCAGGAAGGAACATGACGTAGCCACGCCGCCGCTGCCCGTCCAACATGAACCGAGATTTCTCCCGCAAGAACCACACCGAGAGAGGAGGGGTGCATCGACAGACAGACGCCTCCAAGGAGCAATACGGCCCCAAAGGTATCTCATCGTCAGCCCAACAGCAAGACGAAGGCTTTCGCCTGGCACCCAACCCACTCCCAGCGACAAAGTCACCGTCAGCTCCGACGAGACCTCGTGACCACACGCGGAGCCCACGCTCCTCGCCACCACCAACCTACAGACGCGCACCACTCCAACCGGCCGACTTCCCTCTCATTCTCAGCTACGGCGGCCGTCACTCGCTGCCTGCCCCCATCGGCGTCGGCCTCCTCCTCGACGACCTCCGGTGCCACTACGACGACAAGGTGTGGAGAAGTCGATGCAGAAGACCCGGATCCGGTCCGGAGGGGGGCATGTCCGGCCACCCGCCGCAGATCCAGCCGCCTCCGGTCTCCAGGCGGCGAAGCCGTTGTGGCACTCGCAGGTGCTCCCGAGGCGTGAGCGCCACCCGTCGCGCGGCTACGGCGGCGGCTGCTAGTGCCTGTTGGCGCGGGCGCTGCCCAACTGGAGAAGCACGTCCTCGAGGCGGCCCTCGCCGGAGTTGAGCTGCCCCAAGAGACACTCCAGCTCCGCCCTCGTCAACACGACCTTCACCTTCATCCCCTCCGCCGCCACCAGAAACAGAACACCGGCAGCGCGACAGCCGTCGGCGCACCACGCCGCCCAGCGCGAGCACCGCCGCGCCAAGCCTTCCCGCTCGAGCAGCCGCGCCATGGCTCGGGATCCCGTCGCAGCACCGCCAAGACTAGCAGATCCGGGCCGAGGGATGCCAGATCCGGCCACCAGGCTGCCGGATCCGCCGCCGGCAAGGGGAGCCATTGACGGGGAGAACGCGACCAGAGCTCTGTTCCCCACCGATCCAAGTTGGGGAAGAGGAAAAAGCTCCGCCGCCGCCCTCCTTGCGACCACCGACGTCCGGTGGCGCGCTCCAGCGACGGCGAGGAGGCTGGATCTGGGAGGAGGGGGGAGGTGGGGGAGAGAGGCCTCTGAGAGAGGTGGGGGAGAGTTATCCCGAGACAAGCTTGCCTGTTGGCGCGGGCGCTGCCCAACTGGAGAAGCACGTCCTCGAGGCGGCCCTCGCCGGAGTTGAGCTGCCCCAAGAGACACTCCAGCTCCGCCCTCGTCAGCACGACCTTCACCTTCATCCCCTCCGTCGCCACCGGAAACAGAACGCCGGCAGCGCGACAGCCGTCGGCGCACCACGCCGCCCAGCGCGAGCACCGCCGCGCCAAGCCTTCCGCTCGAGCAGCCGCGCCATGGCTCGGGATCCCGCCGCAGCACCGCCAAGACTAGCAGATCCGGGCCGAGGGATGCCAGATCCGACCACCAGGCTGCCGGATCCGCCGCCGGCGAGGGGAGCCATTGACGGGGAGAACGCGACCAGAGCTCTGTTCCCCACCGATCCAAGTTGGGGAAGGGGAAAAAGCCCCGCCGCCGCCCTCCTTGCGACCACCGGCGTCCGGTGGCGCGCTCCGGCGACGGCGAGGAGGCTGGATCTGGGAGGAGGGGGGAGGTGGGGGAGAGAGGCCTCTGAGAGAGGTGGGGGAGAGTTATCCCGAGACAAGCTTGCCTGTTGGCGCGGGCGCTGCCCAACTGGAGAAGCACGTCCTCGAGGCGGCCCTCGCCGGAGTTGAGCTGCCCCAAGAGACACTCCAGCTCCGCCCTCGTCAGCACGACCTTCACCTTCATCCCCTCCACCGCCACCGGAAACAGAACACCGGCAGCGCGACAGCCGTCGGCGCACCACGCCGCCCAGCGCGAGCACCACCGCGCCAAGCCTTCCCGCTCGAGCAGCCGCGCCATGGCTCGGGATCCCGCCGCAGCACCGCCAAGACTAGCAGATCCGGGCCGAGGGATGCCAGATCCGGCCACCAGGCTGCCGGATCCGCCGCCGGCGAGGGGAGCCGTTGACGGGGAGAACGCGACCAGAGCTCTGTTCCCCACCGATCCAAGTTGGGGAAGGGGAAAAAGCCCCGCCGCCGCCCTCCTTGCGACCACCGGCGTCCGGTGGCGCGCTCCGGCGACGGCGAGGAGGCTGGATCTGGGAGGAGGGGGGAGGTGGGGGAGAGAGGCCTCTGAGAGAGGTGCATCGACCATCTCATATGTACTATATGTAGGAAGATAGAGAGATACATTAATTATTATGCATGATCTGATATTCCGATTCGATCGATCCTGATGAGTAGTATGTAGGTAGGGTGCATGGTTGGGGTCACAGAGATATATACCATGCTGCGCGTACGAACGCCCATTAATTGGATGCTTAGCTAGATTAACGGAGGATCAGCTGCCGATCGAACTTGGAAGGCTTCGATCTTTTCTGGAGTAGCAGCTAGGTTGTAACATCTCAAATTTCGGGTATTCAAAGATACGAATATTTTAAAACTTTCTCGTTCAAATTGCTGGCGTTCAAATTCTTTTTGAGTAATTATTTGAAATCTTTCTGAGTTTTGAGGCATGCAAATTAATAATCAAGGATAATCTCAAAAGGAAATAAGATCATGTAAAAAAATGGAAGATGACATTGCAGATCATGAATCCAAATAGTAAAATCTTGAATTTAAATTAAAGATTTATAAAATGACATCCAGAAGAATATTAAAACATATCTCTAAAAGGTTGAGCTAGAAATTCCTCCTTTTAATTTAATTAGCATGCGAAACCCAAATTTGGACATTCAAAAATTTATATACACAATTCATAGCAAAAATGAATAAAATACCAATGCTATAAACATAAAAATACACAACAATAAATAAATAAATAAATATATATATATATTAAAAGAAATGGAGAACCCAAAAATTGAATACCCAAAAAATTTATTCAACCCAAAGTGAAATAAAAACGTAAATTGAAAAAAATCAGAATTTCCAAAGGATGCTTTAGTCTCCTTTTCCTTTCCTTATTCTCTTTTCACTTCCATGTGGGCCGACTCCTGCGCGCGCCTTCTCCTTTCTTTTTCCTCCTCCCCTCTTCCTTCTCTGGTTGAGTTTCCTCCACGTCGGCGCCCATTCTCCCGCCTCCGCCAGAGCTCGGTGCTCATCATCACGCCGCCCGACTCGTCCCATCCGCGCACCGAGCCCCACGCCGTTTCTCCGCTGCAGCTCCCGCCCCTCTGCCATGCCGCGCAATCCCCGCCGCCCTCTGTCACCTTGAGCCGCACGCCGCGCCCATCTCCTGCCCGCCGTCCCGTCACACCGAGCCAGCCATGTCACCACCCCCCACTCTCCACGGCCCCCTCTCTCCGTCGCTATAAGAGGCCGCCAGGATTTCCCCCCGCTCCCCGTCTTCTTCCCATCTTCTTTGCCCCAAAGACCGCCGCCGCCTACGCCTCCACGCCGTCCCGGCCCTCCAGTGAAACCCCGGCCAATCCGGCCGCGCCACTTCGCGCCTCTACCCCCGTTCTCCCCTCCACTGCGTCTAATTGGAGATCGGTGCAGTGGAGGCCGCCGACGCCATCTTCCGCCCCAAGTCCGGCCACCGACACCCCCATCTTCGCCGCTGCTCCTCCAGGATGTCCCGGCTCGATTCCTCTCTTCAAAAGCGTCATCACGTCACCACGAAGTTTCTCCGAGCACCACCCCGCTCCTCCCTTCACCGTAGCGCGCCGGCCACGGTGACCTCCTTCGCGCCATCGCCGCGCCCACTGCCGGCTCCCCTCGGACATGCTTCGGCTCGGCCCAGCGCATGGTGAGTCTCCTCCTGGCCCCTTGCAGCTCGTGTGCGCCCCGCCTTCTCCCTTATCCCCTCCGGTCGCCGCCGCCCCTTTCCACCCTCACCACCGGCCACTCCAATAGCCGCCCCATTTTCCCCCAGCTTGCACCACCGCCCCCCTTGACCTACACACTCCCCTAGCAACCCATTTTGCCGGCCCCACCCTCCCCTCCGGCCACCGCTCGCCGGCGGCGGCGCCGTTTGCCCATGCTTCGGACGCTCCCCTATTTCGGCGGATGATTACCCTGTTTGCTCTACTGTGCACTTGCTTCATCTATTTTAACCCCCACTCGTTATCACCAAACGGGCCGTGTCCAGTTGGTCATCAGCGCCAACTGCTTAGCACTCTCCCTGGGAAGTCCTGAGTTCGAGTTCCAGCGGCTGCCCCTTTACTTGCACTTTTTGTTTTGATTTTCTATAATCCGTTTAAATCCAGAAAAATGATGGAAAATGAGTGCATAATCTAGGGAATGTAATAAATATTGATTAGGATATAAAATAAGATTATTTGAGATTTAATAATAGATTAAATGTTATATGTAGTTTGGAACATTTAACTAAAATCTAAGTTTTAATTAAAGGTATTAATAAAAAAATGACTCTGGTTAACTAACCAAAAATTTCATAAGGATAGTGCATATTATGTTTTGACTATAAAAGTAATGATTTAAATTAAATATTATCCTTAATAATAACTAAAACATGCGCCCCAATATTTAACACGCCACCATTAAATCCCAATGGTAAATTTAATTAAATAGCAACATTGAGATATGACCCTGTATAACAAATTCGACCCTAAGTAAATAGAAATTTAATTAAAGGTTGAACAAGTGCTAAGTAAAGGGATAGGATATCGATACCAGTAATTCCCATAGCACCTCCAAATAAAAAGGTCATATTAATATATAGGTACAAAAAAAATGTGTATATATATAATGGCCATGGGTCATCAATCATTAAAATCTTACTAATATGCAATATGGCAACCGGTGACACTAGGCATAGCTAGGAGAGGCATTTCATCTGAGTTATATTTACACCCTAGAATAGTTCAATGGTTGCGGGTCAATGAACAATAGAAATCAGCTAGTGTTAACCATTTAAACAATAATGACCAAATAAATAGCCTCATGTGCTAATAAATTAGGTGTTAATAATTTAATTAATAAAATAATTAAATACTCACGAGCTTTAATGAATTATTAAATTAATCATTAGGAGAATACTCTGAATAATTAGTAAATAGAACCCCATAAAACACCATAACCTAAGTTGCGAGGAGTACATACCCTAAAGACAAATTTAATACACTAAACTATTATACCAGTCTATCGGTCTAACCTAACTCCTGGAATTTCCTTGATAAATACAAAAAAATAATAATAAAAGAGATTATTAATAAAAAGATCAAGTCATCATATTCTACCACCGACCTTGCCTCAAATCACCCGAATCGCCCATTAACTCATAATGAGAATAAAATTGAGTTTTATTTGGATTTATTTGGAATTTTTGAGTTATTCACCTTTATTTGTATTTATTCGTTTAGCACGTAATTAGAAATGGGAGTACTGAAGAATCAAAGGATCAAGCGTGATCAAGAGCGAAGGGAAGATAAAAGGACCAGAAGCTCAAGAGAAAGCTACGAGTGAACTCAAGACCGTGGTAAACCGTGCCAGGCGAGTCAATACTTTGATCATGTTGAACCTACATTTTCTGCAAATTATTTTTGTTTAAATTATCAAATTGCATGATGTTATTTTATATGCAAATACATGATAAATTCAATATTCTAGTTATATGCCTATTATTCAACTTGATTATTATTGCATCTCCTTTGGAATATTTGAATGTGTGAACCTTGTCGCCCTAGCAAAATTATAATAGTAACCTTTCGAAAATAAAGTCCCTAATTATACGCTATGCTTAGTACTGCATAGATACTCAGGGGTGTTGAAATGCCCCAAGTATCATTATCATTTTCAATCATAAGAAACTGGTTTGGGAAGTCATGGTGGTAATGACTGGTATATGTTGGTATGATTATTTTATGTCCCTAAAAACCCCAACTTGCTTAAATATCTGGGCGGATGGTTCGAGGGTGTGTATGTGTGGTGCAGTGGAAGCACAAAGTGGTTAGTGGTAGAACAGTCCAGATACCATTAAGGACTAAATCTTGTCATGACCTCCTGTGTAAAACAGTGCAACCACAAGTCTGTAAAGTACAACTTGGCTAAGTAAATTTATCGAAATCCCCGGACTCATCTCACCGGTAGTGGATGGAGAGTGGATACGCAAGGGCAATGGAGGCCTTAAGGGACACCAGTGGAGGGTGAAGTTTCCCAGCTGTTCTAAGCGTTGCGGGAAGTTGAGAAGCCCGGCTGCGTTAGTAACTGTGGGGAACATCCCGTGCATAGATGGGACCCACCGCAAGTGGGAGAAGCCCATAAAGTGAGATGACAAAAGGGACTAGATACTTTGAAAAGTCACTTTGATGGTCTGTTCAACCACATGACTAAGGAATCGTGTGGGGCAACGAGTCGATTGTCTCTTGTGGTGAAAGTGTACAAACTCTGCAGAGTCAAAACTATTCGAATAGCCGTGCCCACGGTCAAGGGCGGACATGGGAACTTAACCAGATATAGTTCTATTTCAAAAACTTTGTGGGGTGGAATTGGAAAAGTGAAGTGCAGTGGAAAGTCCTGATTTGAATTGTCCTGGGTGTCGCCCCAGTGGTAAGTTAAGCGGCTATAACGCTGAAAGATGCTATATGGTGCGGATGCCATGTAACGGTGGATGGAATCTGGATCGCTATTATTATTGCATTCTATTACACATTATGTTTTTGTTCAAAAATTGCTAGGTCTCAGGAAATTTTTATGTATCATATTTCAAAAATAAAATGTTTTCCCTTCATACAAAATGGAATATAGGGAGGAATATATAAAGTCGTGAGTAAAGGAGATGGAAATTTGTGGTAAAAATATGAAGATATTGGTGGACTCATGTCGATCATAAAAAGGAAATGATAGTGTGGATTCTGGGAAAAATAAATTGGTGGAGTCTAAATGAATATATAGGCTAGATAGATGATTTAAATGATTTTTGGAGAATTAGGGAGTGTAAAAGTAATTGCTGGATTACAACACTGATAACTATTATAAAGTCTTGGAAGATGTTGACAATATTGGGATTAATAGAATCGATCACTAGATGAGTCAATTGAATTTTGGAAATTTGGAGGTATGATAACAATTCTTGGAGTATAAACTTGATCAATGATATTCTTGGTGGATGTATACTAGTGAATCGTAGATTTGATCAAAATGATATTCTTGGTGGAGATATACTAGTGAATTAGTTAGAGATAGATAATGGAAAATAAGATTGATTATTGGAAGAGCAAATTGTGGTTGTGGATCAATAACAAAAGGAATGGGTTGTTAGGAATTTGGAATACAAAAGATATTGGTGGATTGTATAATTGATGATATTCGCTGTTTGGAGTTTTAGACAACAATCAATATAGAAAGTATTTGATCGGTGGATTAATTCAATGATGTCAGTCGCTGTTTGGAGTGTTAGACAGCAATCAATTTGGAAAGAGTATATTCGGTGGATTAAGTAATGATGACACTCGCTGTTTGTAGTCTTAGACAGCAATCAGTAAGGAAAGTATGTCTTTGGTGGATTAAGTCAATTATGGCAATCACCATGTGGAGTTTAGGTAGAAATAATAACACTATGATTTAATAATACTAAGGCTACCAAAAGTAATTTATGGCAAATAAAATAACCTGAGCCTCTCCTTTGATAAGCCTTGCATACTATTTATTTGCATTCTGCATATTGGCTCGCGGAGCACGGTGGTTTGTGCTCACACTCGCTTTCACAACAAATCCAGAATCATGAATCAGATCACTACACATCAGCAACACGATTGGACATGATGGCAAAGAAGATGAAGATGTGAAGGGCTAGGTCGCGGACCTCCAGTTGGCTGCCTGTGGGCATGTCCTGAAGGTCCCACCAGTGTGCTTCATTCCGCTGCTGCAATTTATTGATTTCGGCCTAATCGGTCCATGAGTAAGTCTACTAATCTACTTTAGCTTCCGCATGGTATGAATTTTGATATCCATTATTGTAACTGTGAGCACTATCTACTGATCCAGGGAGTAGTGTAGTATAATCACAGAGGATTCCGGATTATAAAATCTGGGTGCCTGACATAGGTGCTCTTGTGTGATGTTGGTTTCTACTGCGCGCTGGATCAGAATTGCTATCTAGCTGGTACCTACGTACGTTCGTATCTGCTTGCTATGTATTTGTCACCTTTTCGTTGCAGTGCACTGATTAGTGCACATTGTGGCAGTAACTTCCACGTGCACCATCGATCGATCCATCACTCGTAACTTTACACTATATATATATATATATGTGTGTGTATGTATATGTGTATATATATAATCATTAATTTTCGTACGGGTGTAAAATGCACACCGAAAAGTTAGAATGAAGTTACTACCAAACACGTATAGAGTTATTATTAGTACATAATAGGATAGTAATTTTACATATATTAGATTGTAACTTTACTCATAAACGATAATAACTTTTCAGTACAAAAATTAATGCACAGGTGCTTGTTATATACACACCCAATTTGCTGGTCTGCAGATATTTTGAGAAATTGATTTCACTAGCCAGCTAGCTAGGACTAGCCTGTTGTTTTAGATTCTGTTTATGGTTTATGGTTGTGACTTATAACTTTTGAGTTGTTTATGAGAGTGATTATATAATAACAGAAACTCATATGTGATTTTGGTCGATATAAATAAAATTGGTATAATATGTACTATAATTAATTTGTATACCCTATCTTAAAAAGGTACTTGTTTTAAAAACTAGTTATTTAAAATACTTAAAAAGTAGTTTTTAGAATCTAAAAAAAAGTGACTGTAGTGCTGTGCGGGAAGCAAGAAGATACTTGAGCTGTGCGGTGAACAACAGAGTCGAAAATTAAGACCCCGTTTGGCACAGCTCAGCTTCACTAGTGAATCTGTTTTTTTTTTGTTTCAACTTCACGAGCAGCTTCACCGGTGAAGCAAAAGCTGTTTTGGAAAACTGTTTGGCAAAACAACTTCACCAACAGCTTCATGCATGGCTGAGAGAGGGCAATTGTCCAAGATGTCCCTGTCTACCTGACTTGTTCTAACATTTGGAGTTGTATGTTTGTATATGGTCATATGAATTAAAAAATAATATATTTGAATGAGTATGAATTAAAAAAATTAAAATAATAAAAAAAATTAAAATCAGTGCGAACGGTAGAGAAGTGCGAACGGGAGGAGAGGAAACAGGCGTGGGGACCCAGTGGCAAAGTGCTGTAATTTCTGTCAACTACAAGGGCAATGGGTTCCTAGAACTGCGAGCCTGAGGGAGAGAGCTGTGAAAAGCTACTATTTTCAGCTTCACCCCACCCCATTCCCTTGTGAGAGCATGATTTAAGGAGCTTTATCCATGAAGCTGTTTGCAAAAAGGGTGTTTGGCAAAAAAACAACTCACAACAGCTCATAAAGCTGTTGGTGAAGTTGTACCAAACAGGGCCTAAAGATAGGGGATGGATGGACAGAAGTAATTGTGTCAGTTAGCAGTGATAGTTAGCATGCGGCATGGGAAGCAAGAAGATACTTGGGCTGTGCGGTGAACAGCAGAGTCGAAAATTAAAGATAGGGGATGGATGGACAGAAGTAATTGTCAGTTAGCAGTGTTAGTTAGCATGCCGGCTTGCCGCATGCCATCCAATTCGGAGGCCACAATAATCCATTTTTGCCTCTTAAATCTTGTCCGAGTCTACTTTTAGTCTCCAAACTCCAAAACGTTTGTGGTCCTGATCAATATGGTTTCAGCTTCTGGTTTCAGCTTATTTTTGCATTATTCATAAATTTCGTCTTTTTTTGAACTTTTGGCTTTTTTTAGTTTTTTACCGGTTCTTTTTTTCCTCGTATTTGTTTACATTATACGTGATGGGCTAATATGTTTTTTCTATTTTTAAATTTTTTTAAATTTAATTATGGTAAATAAGCCTCTGTCAGCTACAGTGCTTTTTTCAGCCAGCTACAATGTTTTCAGCCATAAGCCATGAGGCTTTCAGCCGAACCGATCACCACCTGTTTTTGAACCACAAATGTCGAAGTCAGTACAAATCACATCCTAAATATTTTATGAGTCTGCTTTTCGTCTACAAACTCGGTGACGTCGTTCACACGGTACTAATTTCCAGGATGCTTGCGGGATTTGATAGTTCTTTATTAGATCGGTAAATTTATACACGTTTATCGATAGTAAACTTATTTATTTCTTTTATGTACATGTAAATGACACACATTACGAACCAAAAGTTTGAGGAGCTGGCTCAGTATAGACAAAACTACTTGACTCGCGCTTACAATGTCGAAATAATGCTTGAAGCCAAGAAACTCCGCGCTGCCATTGAAATTGGTGCATCGCAAGATGTTAAAATCCACCTTTGAGGAAAATGATCATGCATTTCACTTCTCATGCACCATCTCTGTCTCACTCTCAAGAATGAATATATGACAGAGAAAAACGCGCTAGCATTATGGATTGCACTCAAGAAGCAGTTCGAGAAGTTAAAGTACATCATTCTTCTTCAGACAGGAAAGAGCGGATCCGACTGAGGTTTGCTTATTTTAAAATATTCGAGGAGTACAATTCTGCTCTGCACAGAATTTGTATCAATCTTCAACTTTGTGGCAAGCAGATCACAGATAAGTAGAAGATTGAGAAGACTCTATCCACATTCCACCCCAATACAGTGCAGTCTGTACGTAATTATCGTCAAGACGGCTATAAGAAGTATGCTGAATTAATTAATATGATGTAGATTGCAGAGGCTCAGGATGAAGTTCTCCGTAAAAACTTTATCACACAACCATCTTAGAGCTCCGCTAATATGTATCATCCCAGCTCCCACTGTCTCTATGGTATCAAAGAAGCAACACCGCTACAGTCAAGCCTCCTCTTGGTTAACTGGTTTCTAAACAGTTAAAGGGCAGCACCTTCAGAGCCAACAACACAACAACATATTGTCTCTGAAAACAAACACACCTGCAGAGAAGTGTGATGGCCTCAAAGGAGCAACCACACCAACAAGCGGCCATCAACATGACAGCGGCACTGGAGGCGTTGGCCCCCTCGCTGAGCAACCCCCGGAGGACGGTTGTCCGGGTCGAGGTTTTCACGGCGGTGGCGGCCGCCCTCCTGCTTTTCCAGCTCATCTTCGGCTCCTTCCGGCGGCAAACAAGCAACTTCTTTATCCAAGGCGGTCTATGGGTGGCTTACATGGTGCTCTTCCTTCTCATTGCCTACACCCTCGGCCTCATGCAGTCCTCTCCGGTGAAGAGTGGCTTGTATCCTGTGTGGGCTCTTCTCTTGTACCTGATCGCAGGATGCACCAACTCCATCACGGCCTATGATCTTGATGATAACAAGCAGTGGAAGCGGCACCTCTTCCAGCTTATTCAGTATGGTGTATATGTATGCATGATACTACGGCTGCTTTATCCTGGTTCTGCTTTGCAGTTATATCTCAATCCAGTTTCTTATGTGTCACAGCCTATTGCCGCTCCATTTTACATACTATTAGGTGTGGCTATCTTTAATTACGTGTTTACAGTTCTTGCTGGTTGGATGGTCAACTACTCTGATCACAGCAAAGTAGTTGCCGACTACATGAGAGATCAGGCTGACTCAAGAATTGACGGTGAAGTGTTCGATCCAGCGACTATGAAGGGCTATAAATATTTGGTTTACTGGCCTGGTTATATGGCAATCCCGAGGGCTGGACCTGCTACTTACAGACATGTACTTCCTGCAGATAATGTCATCACCATTGATACAATCTGGGAGAAGTGCGGTGACAGCTTGTTCAATTCATATGGCAGTGTGTCACAGTTGAAAGATGTTTGCCTCTCTTTTTCCTTGTCTCACCTGCTCAAGCGTCGATTCTTCGGTATGGACTGTCCCGAAGCTGCCTTTTCCGAGACACGTGACTTTGTCGTCAAGGGGCTGCTTGGGGAGAATGGGGATGACTACGAAAGAGCATTCCGGGTCATTGAGGTAGAGTTGGGTTTCCTTTATGATTTCTTCTTCACCAGATATGCCTGTATCTTTGAGATGCAAACTAATTTCTTTCTGATGGTTGTCCTCAAGATAAGTTGTACGGTGGCCATGGTGTATTTTCTGCTTTTTAAATCACCAATTCTTGAGTCACCCAACCCTGTCATTAAAGTGGAAACTAGGACCATTGATACCACCATCACAATCTTAATTCTGGGGGCATTCCTGGTTGCCGAAGTAGTGCAATTCCTTGTATATCTGGGATCAGATTGGGCCATCGTATCACTTGCATGCGCTCATACTAGAAGCTATTTTCAAGCCATTCTGCCAGTTTTCCATCGAACTATTGGATTTCTTAGGTGTCTGTACCGATTTCCATATTGGAAAAATTTGATAGGCCAGTGCTCCGTGATTGAAGACTTCTGGATGGCACCCGCAGGGTTTGAATACACAGTACTCTCCAAAGTGAAATTCCTCCCCTTGTTTGCCTTTCTTAAATTCGAATATTGGCTTTTTCGCTCAATGGCTTTTAGAGTTCAGTACGTCGAGGTACCGAACATAATGAGGAGAGTGATTGTTTCCTCATTGAAATCCATAAGTGGTCGTGTGAGTAATGGGGAAGCATTATTGCAGCGTACTGGTGATCTTGGACGGTTTCCAGAACATCGTACTCAAACGGAGATTATGCTGATTTGGCACACTGCAACCGAGTATTGCAACATCAGTTCTGCACAAGAAGGGGATGAACGCCGTGAGGTTGCGATCATGTTATCCCGATATTGTGTATACTTGATGTATTCCATCCCAGAGTTGCTACCTGGTAATTTTGTAGATACCCAATTTGTCTTAAAAATAGTTTCCCGTGAAGCAGTAGAAGCGCGAAAAGGCAAGCGGCCAACTAAAGATAGATTGGTCCAGATCATTTCAGAAGGTCAGGATGACACTATCTTCAGGAAAGGACTGAAGCTCGGGATGCAGCTGGAAGGTATGGAGGACTGTTGGAAGGTGATGGCTGAATTCTGGGTTGAGACCATCCTCTACATTGCCCCGTCAGACAACGCCAAGGCACACATGGAACGCCTTGCGCAAGGAGGGGAGTTTCTCACACACATCTGGGCTCTCCTTACTCATGCCGGCATCCTCACACGCAGCCAGGGCCACGAGCCAACTCCTGAAGAAGGCGCTGCGTAAGGCCAGTTCTACTCTCCCTCTGCTTCCTCTTCAATTACAACTCTGGGAGCACGTCCATTTGTGGCATCGTTTCATTTGATTCTACGTCCACTGTGGCATCAATCTAAAAGCTGTTTCATTACAGTCAAACAAATTTGCTGTAATTTGGTGTGTTCATGTGTTTTGTCAGCTTCTGTATGTTGTATTGCTTCCATATCAATGAAGACGTGTGCTTGTGATTTGCTTTGGTTATCTGGCTGTTGCGGAAGTGAAAATCGTTGTCACCTGTATGAGCATGGCTCTGACAAGTGTGTGCATTACTGTATTAAGCTTTCCTTGTTCTTGTAATGAGTGAAATGAAATGTGTGCATATCTCTCGGCAGAGTGTAGCTTTCGTGCGTTTGTGGCTTGCCTATTTGGTCGCGCGCCTCGACGTCGTACTCCCCCGCTGCCCTCGGCACCCTGTAACGAAGCCACCGCCGTTCGCCTTCCGGGTCGTCCTGGCAACTACGCAGCCGCTCCTCCGCCCCGATGGGGACCAATGACGCCCAGAATCGGCCGCTCCCATTGTTGGCACCGAATTTGTTCTGAAAGTAAAATACAAATAAATAATTATAAAAGTACAATTGTTAAATAAATAAAATAAATTATGCTAAAGGCTAAAATCTATTACAATATAAAATAACTAAAGATCGTGAATTATTTTTCTAAAAAGGCAATCGCTATGCCATACTTCTCGGATACATGAAGTCAAACTTTCGAGACATTTTGGTTATTGGTATCTTTTTGAATATTTATATTTGACACATAAAAATGATATGTGTAGATTTTATATCAAAAATAATTTTATAAAATTATATTTCTAATATGTTTTATAAATATAGTTTAGTAAAAATTAGTGATTAAAGTCATATTTTAGGAGCTATATCCATGTCTAAAACATCACTTTCTATAGTACAGGAGTAGAAAAAAAAATATTAACAAAAAGGGCATTCGAATGAGTGTCAGATGCAAATAGAGAAATCGAGGATAAATCAGAAAAGTAGGATGGAAAACTCTACAAGCCCATGAAATTTTAACATAATTCTAAATGTACCTTTTTTTTTGTTTGCAGTGCTAACTTGTTAAGCCATCGCACGGTCACCCTGGATCTCGGACCCACCATACAAGGTGCATGACGGATCAGGTCCACGGTAGAATCACTCGTGCTCGTGCTCCCGGAGAATTTCCTTTCGTGCAACTTTTTTCGCCTAGGCCTCCCAAGACATGGGCATCGTTCGATGGCCTCAATACCACGTATAGAAGCATTTTTGCTGGGAATGAATCAATGCTTTTTTTTCTATTGTAGCTTGCACCAATTTTAGTATAGTTAAGAGATAAGTAGCTAAAATTAACCCTTATATGTACATCAATATTAGTGTAATTCACTGTACACTTGATACATTGAAGCATCTCCCATATTTGCCTTCATGTCTCACGAGCCTTGCATGAAAAGCTCCACAGATTTCTTTATTCACACCAAAGCGTCACTTTTTATAGAAGAGTAGACAAAATTGTGACAAAAGGGCATTGGAACGAGTGTCAGATTCAAATAGGGAAATTAGGTGGGTGATTATAAAATTTTAGGGGATTGCGAGGAGGGAAATGTATCACAGACGGTTTTTAAGAGAAACCGTCTGTAAAGTATCACGGATGATTTAAATAATTAACCGTTTGTGATGTCTACCATTAAATTGTTGGATTGATCTCTCGGCTAACGTTTTTCCGAGATTTCAGGGAGACAATAACTCCACCCGCGCAATGATCGGTAGCGTTTCCAACTCCATTTTGGTTTCGGTCCCGGTTACCCAGCGCTATAAAAATACGAGGGTTTTCGGCAGAGGCAACGACACAAGTTGTTCTAGACTTCTAAAAAACCCTAACAGACCCGATCGCTAACGACGCGCTGTGGTGAACGAAGGCCGAAACTCATCTCCGTCTACGGCTCCGTCGTCCACGCCGGCGACCTCAGTTTCACGGCAACAACTACCGTCGGCTACCTCTACCTCACCGTCGCCGCATCACCAACCGAGCAACTTCATGGCGTCTTCAAGTTCGGGTATGTGATTAACGCTTCCGCTCTTAAGATCTCAGCTAGGTGTTCATGAGTTTGATCTAGGCTTAAGGCTTTAATTCTTGTTTAGATCTTATATTAGAATTAACATTTGGTATCAGAGCCAACTTAGATCTATCATGAACCCTATTAGCCTTAACCGAACTTGGATCTGGTTTAGAGGCTCGGATTTAATTTTGTTAATGGTTCGGCTAGAAATTAGAAGGAGAGGAACGTTGATTCTCTAGCAGAAATTTTAGTGTATAATCCCCAAAATCAACCCCAAGAAAATCCCAAAGGATTAGTCCACCCGAATCCCAAAGAGACTTAGATCGGCAAACAAACAAAAAAATGGGAACTCACGGCTGTCTTAGCGCTGCCGAATGGAGCGTCTCGCGAGTGCAGCGCCATTTGCTGTCATCCCGCGCGGGGGTCGCCGCCGCTCTGTTTCCGCCTGGGCTTGCCGCGCGCTGCTGCTCCGTCAAGGGCCGCCGTCGTCTCGCGGGCTCCGCCCGCACGCCACTGTCGCGTTTCGTCCTGGCGCCGCCAAAAGCCGACGCTCCAGCGCGCCGCCACTTCTACCGCGTGTTTTTCGGGAGGAGCAGTGGATTATTTAGGGTTAGGGTTTTTTTGGGTGCCTTTAAGTATGCTGTGGGCAATACCGGCCGTCCGATTAAATCCAACGGCGCGCGAGCAAGGTGCAGTTTTTTCGGCTGGGCTGCGCGCGCAAATTGTTCTGGGCCGCGCAGTTTTGTGGGCTGGCCGCGCAAGCATGGGCTGCCAGAGTTTTAGGCCGCGCGCGAGTGGTTGGGCCAACTGCGCGTGAGTTTGGACCCCGAGTGGGATTTAGGCTGCGCGTACATATTGTTTTTGGACCGTTTCTTTTGGGCCGGCTGAAAAATAATAATATTGTTATTATTATTATTATTTTCAGTGCACTTTTTATGCTTTATGTATCTCTTTTATGCACTGTTGTTAATTTTTTTTATGGTCCAAATTTCATGTATCTTTACCCTGTTATTATGTATAATCTCGGATTAAAATTGAACCAACGAGATATTTTAATCTTGAGATTTTTATGATTAATTTTGGCATTATGTATGCATATGGTTATATTCTGACCAACGTTGTTTATAATCATATGTCGCCATATAAAATTAAAGTTTTTTTTTTCATTTTCTGCCCAACGGTGATATGAATTAGAACTGTAATTTTTGCATGTTATTAATCAGACCAACGTAGGGTTAATTACATGCAACATATATCCTTATGATAATTTCTAATTTTTGCCCTATATTTTGAAATTCAGCACTTAATGCTTCGAACGTTGCCGCCACTATTGATAACATTGAGCAGCTCACGGGGAGCAATTTTCCCACGTGGAAAGAACGAATTACTGTTGTCCTTGGGGTTTTGGACCTTGACTATGCCTTAAGGGTAGCCGTTCCCATTCCTCCCACCGAAGGTGAGGAGAATTTTGATGAGAAAAAGAAAATTTATGAGGCTAATGCTGAAAAATGGGAGCGGTCTAATCGCTTATCACTAATGATTATGAAGACCTCTATTTCAGTCATGATCAGGGGAGCAATCCCCGATTCTGAAAATGCTAAGGAGTACTTGGCTTCAATTGAGGAGAAATTCAAAGGCTCCACTAAAGTTTATGCCAGTACTTTGATTCAGAGGCTCTTAACCACTAAGTATGATGGGTCCAGCAATATAAGAGAACATATCATGATGATGACGGATATGGCAGACAAACTCAAGAACATGGACATGGCAATATCTGATGGTTTCCTTGTCCATTTTATTATGACCTCTCTTCCTTCTGAGTATACAGCTTTTAAGATTAATTACAATACTCAGAAAGAAAAATGGAGCATGAGCGACTTGATCGCCATGTGTGTCCAGGAGGAAGAGAGAATAAGAACAGAAAAGAAGGATTTTGCTCTTCATGTCGGTGGCTCTAACAAAAGGAAGTTCCAAGGGGACTACAAATCCAAGAAGAAGTTGCAATTCTCTCCTAACTCAGACAAATCGGGGCCTAAAGTGCACAATGCACCTAAGCCTCATGTTGCTCCCGCCGGAGCATCTAAAGGGGGGAATGCCATTTCTGCAAACAGCCAGGACATTTCCAAAAGGATTGTGTAGGTTTCCTAAAGTGGCTCGCCAAAAGGGGTAATGATACAATAACATTCATTGATGAAACTCTTTATGCTGATTTTTCCCTTAGTTCTTGGTGGATTGACTCAGGTGCAACTGTGCACATTACCAACTCTTTACAGGGATTCCTTACCGCGAAAACACTAAGAAAGGGGGAGCGAAGTCTTAGAGTCGCGGATGGAAAGGAAGCCGAAGTAAAATCAGTTGGATCTATTTCATTAGTCTTAGATAGTGGCTTCACTCTTCGTCTTAATAATGTAGTCTATGTTCCTTCCATCAGGAGGAATTTAATTTCAGTTTCTTTATTGGACGATGAAGGTTTTGAATGTATTTTTGGTGACAATAAATGCATTATTAAGTTTAATTCAAATAATGTTGGTCTTGCGTTTAGACAAGACAAGCTTTATATGCTTTCCCTTAATGAATCTCATGTATCCTTGAATGTGTGTGATGCTAAGCGTAAACATAATGATGAGACTTCTTCGCAACTGTGGCACTGTCGTTTAGGCCACATTTCGAGGGGGAGAATGGAGCGTCTCATTAAAGAAGAAATTCTCCACCCGTTAGATTTCTCTGATTCAGACCACTGCATTGATTGCATTAAAGGAAAATATGTTAAGCAAATAAAGAAGAGAGCTACTCGCAGCACAGGACTATTAGAATTAATCCATACTGATATTTGTGGTCCTTTCCCTGTGACATCAGTGGATGGTTTTGATACATTCATCACATTCACTGATGATTTCTCCCGTTATGGTTATATCTTTCCCATTAAAGACCGATCTGAATCACTTGATAAATTTAAGATATTTAAGGCTGAAGTTGAAAATCAGCACAACCTAAGAATTAAAGTGGTAAGATCGGATCGTGGGGGAGAATATTATGGAAGACATGCCTCTTATGGGCAAATTCCTGGCCCTTTCGCTAAGTTCCTTCAGGAAAATGGCATCGTTGCCCAGTATTCTATGCCGGGCGAACCTCAGCAGAATGGTGTAGCTGAAAGGCGCAACCGTACACTTATGGATATGGTACGGAGCATGCTTAGCCATTCTAGTTTACCAATTGGCTTGTGGATGGAAGCACTTAAGACAGCCGCACATATTCTTAATCGGGTTCCCAGTAAATCAGTACCTAAAACACCTTATGAATTATGGACTGGGAGGAAACCGAGTATGAGATATTTACGAGTGTGGGGTTGTCGTGCTGAAGCTAAGTTATTTAATCCACACATTGGGAAATTAGATCCTAAGACAGTTAGTTGCCATTTTATTGGGTACCCTGACAGATCTAAAGGGTATCGGTTTTATTGTCCTGATAGGATAACTAAGTTTGTAGAAACAAGGCACGCTGTGTTCTTAGAAAATAACGAGGACCTGGAGCCCAGGAAAATAGATCTTGAGGAGAAGCGGGTTTATGTTCCTTCACCGCTCATCCCAGAGACTTTTATTCCTGTGCCTCAGGCGGTTGCACCTCCAGTAGAGAATACTGTTGTTGCACCCACTGTTGAGGTCTCTGAAATTCCTGATGTTATACCTAATGAAGAGCCTCAGCAGTCTCCTGAAATAACTAATGAACCTCTTAGAAGATCACAGCGGGAGAGAAGATCTGCCATCTCAAATGATTATGTTGTCTATATGAATGAGGATATTAATGATATAGGGAAGGTAGATGATCCTACTTCTTATAAGGAGGCCATAATGAGTGAACATTCTTCTAAATGGCTTGAAGCTATGGAGGATGAACTAAAGTCTATGAGCACTAACGATGTATGGGACTTAGTAGAAATTCCTGACGGAGTCAAAACAGTAGGCTGTAAATGGGTCTACAAAACCAAACATGACTCTAAGGGAAATATCGAAAGGTTCAAAGCAAGGCTCGTAGCAAAAGGCTTCTCACAAAGAGAGGGGATTGACTATAATGACACCTTTTCTCCTGTCTCAACTAAGGATTCATTCAGAATTGTTATGGCACTTGTAGCTCATTATGATTTAGAGCTGCATCAGATGGATGTTAAAACGGCATTTCTTAATGGCGACTTGCAAGAAAATGTTTACATGGCTCAACCGGAAGGTTTTGTCGTAGAAGGCAAGGAGCATATGGGATGTCGACTTAAGAAATCCATTTATGGCTTAAAACAAGCGTCGAGGCAGTGGTATCTCAAATTCGATAATATTATAAGAAGTTTTGGCTTTAAAGAAAATGAAGTTGATAACTGCATATATGTTAAGTTCAAGGGGAGTAAATTCACCATCTTAGTACTTTATGTGGATGATATCTTATTGGCCAGCAGCGATAAGGATATGCTGTTTGAGACTAAGAGATTTCTTTCATCTAATTTTGATATGAAGGATCTCGGTGATGCCTCTTATGTTCTTGGCATTAAAATTCACCGAGATAGGTCCAAAGGAATATTAGGCTTATCTCAGAAGGCATACGTTGACAGAGTACTGAAGAGATACAATATGCATAAGTGCTCTGGCTCGCCTGCTCCTATCGTTAAGGGCGATAAGTTTGGGATTTTTCAATGTCCAAGGAACCAATATGAAACTGATCAGATGAAGTCGGTTCCTTATGCTTCAGCTGTCGGAAGCATTATGTATGCTCAAGTATGTACACGCCCTGATTTAGCTTTTGTAACCGGGATGCTTGGCAGATATCAGTCAAATCCAGGACCGGACCACTGGAAAGCCGTTAAGAAAGCTTTGCGTTATATGCAAGCTACTAAGCATTACATGCTCACATATAAGTTTTCTGATAACTTTGAAGTTATTGGTTACTCAGATTCAGATTTTGCGGGATGTGTTGATACTAAGAAATCTACGTCAGGTTATATCTTCACACTCGCTGGAGGAGCTATCTCGTGGAAAAGCTCCAAACAGACCCTTACGGCATCTTCAACGATGCAGGCTGAGTTTGTGGCATGTTATGAGGCTACCGGGCAGGCTGTATGGCTTAAGAACTTTATCCCGGGACTTAGAGTGGTAGACAGCATTTCTAAACCACTCACTTTATACTGCGATAACGAACCCGCAGTCTTTTATGCAAATAACAACAAGTCAAGTGGTGCTGCCAAACACATTGACATTAAGTATCATGTTGTGAAAGATAGAATCCAGGATCAAACCATAAGCATCAAGCATATCAGTACTAAGTTAATGCTTGCGGATCCGCTTACTAAAGGCTTACCACCCAATATTTTTCGTGATCATGTTGCCGGCATGGGTTTATTGGAAAGCCTCTGATTCTGGATAAAAGGACCTTTAAGCAAACCAACTCTCATTAAGTATAATGAATATCCACTTCGAGATAGGATAGTACACTATAGGTACTGGGGTTGTACGGCACTTAATTGGCCATGCAACACATTGCCTTGGTATGCTGTTTTATCGAGAATGGGCTTATGAGGTTAGCCTTACGATCAAAGGGGAGAATGTTGGATTGATCTCTCGGCTAACGTTTTTCCGAGATTTCAGGGAGACAATAACTCCACCCGCGCAATGATCGGTAGCGTTTCCAACTCCATTTTGGTTTCGGTCCCGGTTACCCAGCGCTATAAAAATACGAGGGTTTTCGGCAGAGGCAACGACACAAGTTGTTCTAGACTTCTAAAAAACCCTAACAGACCCGATCGCTAACGACGCGCTGTGGTGAACGAAGGCCGAAACTCATCTCCGTCTACGGCTCCGTCGTCCACGCCGGCGACCTCAGTTTCACGGCAACAACTACCGTCGGCTACCTCTACCTCACCGTCGCCGCATCACCAACCGAGCAACTTCATGGCGTCTTCAAGTTCGGGTATGTGATTAACGCTTCCGCTCTTAAGATCTCAGCTAGGTGTTCATGAGTTTGATCTAGGCTTAAGGCTTTAATTCTTGTTTAGATCTTATATTAGAATTAACATAAATAACTGTCTGTGAATTATCACAAATGGATATTAGTAAGAACTATCTGTGATATCTTGCATTATCACAGACGGTTCGTATAAATAACCATCTGTGAAAATACCACAGACGATTATTCGTATGAACCGTCTGTGATACTTATAGCACAGACGGTTCCTGGTGATGTAAGCATCCAATGTAGCAACTTTTGTAGTAGTGGAATTAGAAGGTATTTCACGGCTCCTTACAGTCTGCAGTAAAACAGAGTAGTTGAGCGTATAAACCAAACGGCGATGAATATAGCAAGAAATTTACTCAAAAGTAGAATGTTACTAGGAAGATTTTGGGCTGAGGCTATAAGACATGTTGTATATATACAAAATTGAGTACCCACAAAAGTTCTCGAAGGGAAGACTCCGTATGAAGCATTAAGTGAAAGGAACTAAATCTAGAACACTTGAGAGTGTTTGGTTGCTTGGCATATGCAAAGGTGCTCACTCATCTTAAAAGATTAGATGACAGATCAAAAGAATTGATATATTTGACAGTTGAACCAGGATCCAAAGCAAGCCGGCTGTACAGTCCATATGAAGATAAAATTGTGATGAGTCGAGACGTGATCTATTGCGAAGATAAAGCATGGGAGTGGAAGACGAAGCCAACAGAAGAAGACAGCTTAAGGAGGTGGATCTCCATCTTAGTCGAAGGAGAGAATAATGATGAAATAGATCATCTTCAAAAACCGGTTACACCAATGACAAGTGCATTCACCAGTCTGCAAGTGGATCCAGAGGATTACTTACCTTCCCTTGAAGATGAACAAGAAGAAGTGGAGACCTTGTCGAGCACAACACCTGTTTTTTGAAGTCTTGCTAAAATTTATGAGCTGACCGAACCCATTGAGATGTCTGAAGAATTACAGATGGTCACTGCTAATGAACCAATGGGATTTAGCAGGCTTTAAAAGAAAATTGAGAGACCATGCGGAGGTCATCCCGGGTTTATGATGAGTAATTGACATCGCTTTAGGATAGTCGAGTTTGGTTTGGGTGGTTCGGACCTTGACGTTGCATGGTGCAATCGGGCTCAGTCGAACTTTGGTCAAACTTGGTCGTATGGGATTCGGATGTATATTCTGATGATTCCGACAGGTTTGGACTTCGGCATGGTAAGTGTGATGTTTTGATGCTATTTACGCTTTCATGTATCGAGCGGTGCTATTTGACGTGTTTCTTGTCTGTGTGGCTGCAGGACGTCGAGGCGGAGTCGTGGCGAGACACGGTGGACCGGACTAGGCGCAGGTGGCGCTGAGGTCAGAACGGTCGGGATGTGTCGAAGACGACGTGGACTCGAGGTGGTTGCGGGGCTTGGACGACAAGGAGCGCGGAAGCTTCCCGGAAGGTGCAGGAGGGGCGAAACGGGAATTTCGCAAAGCTGCACAAGCGGGAGCGGGCTCCGTTGGATTTAGCGGGTGTAACGGGGCGGAGACCCGTTAGCCAAGGCTATAAATAGGTTGGAGGGGCTGCATGCCCACTTGAACACTTGAAGTGATTTTAGGGTTTCCTTTAGTCAAAATAGGCTTTAGAGGTTGTTTTGGCTTTAGGCTTTAGTGGTTGAGAGTTGTTGGTGGAGGCATAGTTGTGTTCCCTCTGTGTCCCCTTCGATGGTTTCTTGAGAGTCTGTGTGTTCCTCCCAAGAAGCATGTGAGGCTCTTGGTGATCTTGAGGATTGGGAGAGGGAGAGGTTGGATTGAAACACTTGTAATCATTCCTCTTGTTTGAATGTCCATGCGTATCGGGACTCCGTGTATTTCCCTTTGATCTAATGAATGAAATCTGAAGTTTTACTCCCGAGCCCCTGTTCTGTTCTTCGGTTCTCCATTTGCTTGATTTCTGGACTTTCTTGATTTTGAGTTCTTGCTAGCTGAGGAGTACCAAAATGGGTTGTTATGACATAGAAGATGCCCATAAGCCATTTGGCTAGTTGATCCTATGAGCAAACCCAGTTTAATCTCAGATTTGGGTTCTTTGTTTCCTCTGTTCATGCTTTTGCTTTTCTAGGGTTTGGTGCTATTTTCATTTCCCTTCACGAGATGGCGTGAAACCTGGCATGAGAGGTCCAGAGGCTATTGCTAACCTATCCTCAAAGTTTCATAGCCAAATGATCAAAGATGAAACGGGAATTTGAGTTTTTGCGCAGCTCTCTGAATATTTTCGGTTTTGGGCATGAATTTGAAATCCTTTTGATTTTCTAGTGGATTCTTGTTTTTGGCTCTTGGTTTATTCTTCTGGGAGTGTTCCCTAGGTATCCTCAAAGCTTCCCAAGCCAAGAATCCAAGAATCCTTGTGAATTTCTCAGATTTCTGAAAATCCTGTCTGCTGAAATTCTTCGTGCGGTACTACCGCTCCTGGAGAGGTACTACCGCTCAGAGGTACTACCGCTCGGCTCAGCGGTACTACCGCCCATGTTCGGACCAGTCCGATCGGCAGCGATGAAACGTTCGGACGGTCCGAACGTCTCCGGCTAGAGGTACTACCGCTCGGCATAGCGGTACCACCGCCCAGCGGTGCTACCGCTCGTCTCAGCGGTACTACCGCTTGCAGTCTGACTTGCTCTGAAATTATCTTTCTTGACTGTCTTTTTCCGGATCTGGTTTATCCATATTGCTGTGATTTCCAGTAGTGCCTATCTTCTTTCTTTATAACTTCCATAGCTATTAGAGAAGAAGTATAAGTGTGGATTCTTGAGGGGCGAATTTATTTTAGAAAGCGACATTCACCCCCCCTCTGTCGCCATTTCGGTCCAACAAAAATCATTAGAAGATTGTTATGTAGATAGAGCTTGATTCCATATAAAAGAATAGAATATAGATATTGGCAGATCTACCACACAATCAGAAGGCAATAGAACTAAAGTGGATATTCAAGGTGAAAAGAGACGCAGAAGGAAACATTGTTCATCACAAGGCAAGACTTGTGGCCAAAGGCTATGTTCAGAAGAAAAGCATAGACTATGAAGAGGTGTTTGCACCGGTTACTAGATTAAAAACAGTTAGATTGATATTTGCTCTTGCAGCGCAATTTGGATGGAAAGTACACCATTCGAACGTTAAACCTGTATTTTTAAATGGAGATCTTATCAAGGAGGTATATGTATCACAACCAGAGGGTTTTCAAGTGAAGGGACAAGAAGACAAGGTGTATCAACTCTTAAAAGCCTTGTATAACTTGACGCAGGCACCTAGGGCCTGGAACAAGAAACTAGACAGTTTCTTGATTAACCTTGGTTTTAAAAGATGCAAGCAAGATCCAGCTTTGTATACAAGAAAATTAGATGATGACATACTGATACTTGGCATATACATTGATGATATTATTATTACTAGAACTTGTATTCAAAAAATCGAAGAATTCAGGAAGGAGATGATGCGGCAGTTTGAGATGAGCGATCTTGAACTTTTGACTTATTATCTCAGTCTGGAGGTGAAACAAAGTAAATATAATATTTCAATCAAGTAGCCAAACTATGTAAAGAAGATTCTTGAGAAGGCAGACATGCTAAGTTGCAATCCTTGTCAGTACCTCATGGAGTCAAAGTTAAAACTCGACAAAGATGAGACAAGTGAGCCTGTTGATGCTACTAAATTTTAGAGTATGGTAGGTTGTCTACGGTCTTTGATACATACACGACTAGACCTTGCATACTGTAACATCCTAAAAATTCAAATTTGAGAAATGTAAAGTTTTTGAATTATTTTGCACTATATTTTATTTGAATTTGGATTTTATGGCGATTTTCTGAATTTTGGTGAAGGATTCAAAAATTTAAGAAAGCTTCAAAAAATAAAACTAATATTAATAATGCCATAAAAGGAAATATGGAAATGATGGAAACCCAAACATTCTAAATTCAAATCAAAACAGATGATCCAGTATAAGAAGAGAGAGCAGATAAAATTTTGAATTATATATATAAATATGTAGATGCAAATGCATAAAAGAAAAACAAAAAGAAAGGAAAAAGAAATAAAAAAGGAAAACAACAGAGCTGGGCTGGCCATCACCCCCGGCCTAGCCTTTTCCCCTTCCCGCTCCCACCTCTGTCACGCGGGCCCTCGCCCTCTCCCGCGCTCTCTCTCTCTCTCTCTCTGGTGAGTGGGACCAAACCGTCAGGCTTGTCTTCCCCTCCCTCTGTCCCTTTCCTCCGCTCACTCTCCACCGTCCGAGCTCTGGTCAAAAGCCGTGAGACTTGCGCGCGCGGGACACGGCCGACGTGCGGGCTCCCTCGATCCGCGCGGCCATACCCCGCCGCCCATTGTCGCCGCTAACGCCGCCGCCTGACATTGCCGCTCGACAGCCCGACGTGCGCCCACGACTCCGCCGTGGCCAGACTCACCCCGACGCCTATAAAACTCGGGGTAGCCCTCACTCGCACCGCCACATCCACCCTAACCTGCCACCGAAAGGAATTGGAGCCAAATAACCTCAATCGCCGGCGAGCCCTTTCTTTCCCATCTCCGGTCACCAGCAACCCCCACTAAATTCTGCCCCTCTTCGCCAAGACAACTCAATTCCCTGCTCTCACACCACCCACGGGATCGGGCGAAGCCAACCATGCCTTCACCCGAGGCCCTCGCTGCCTGTACCTCGCCGTCACCGTAGCACCTCCCCGAGCTGCCGGCTGCCGCCGCCGCAGGCCGCCGGCCCGCCACAGTGCTCTCCGGGCCCCGCCGACCTTACTGCCGACATCATCGTAGCACCAGCGATGCGTTTTGACCTTTCCCGGCACCTCTCCGACCGCCCTTCTCCGCCGGCACCGCCACCCGCACACCGCCCCCGATCTCCTCTGTTCCGCGCCTCTGCTGCACGCTTCAATTAATATCGCTCCCCACCTCCATTAGGTAACATCGAATGGCCGAGTGGCTAGCAGCGCCCGCACCCAGTTCGCTGACCTGAGTTCGATCCCCCATTCCGCAACATTTAGATTAGGTTTTATTTTGATTATTTTGATAGTAATTTCAGAAAAAGAAAAATCAAGAAAGTTATGAGATTAATCCACAGATAATACAAAAATTGATTGAGGTATAAATGAGCTTATTAAATGTCTAATCATGGATCAAACATCATATTTTAATGACTAATGTGCTTTGAATACTTGTCTTAAAGCTTAAATTATTAACTAAAGGCATGTTAAGAAATTGAGTAAAAATCTTGTTTAAGTTTATGCTTCCATGGAATGATAATTTAACAAATAAGGATGGTTTAAGGAATATATCATAAGCCATTGTTTACTAATAAACGTTATAGAACTAATCACTACATACTTTAAACCATAACCCTCGTATCTGTGCCCACAATTTAACTTGCTTAATATTACACATCCTTTGGAAGATTTAATATTTGAGTAGTTACCATATGTGCATAATTAATATGCCTTTATTATTTATCGTCATCTAAATGTTAAGTAAAGACATTAGTAAAAGATGGTTCTAAAATTTATAAAGACATTCAAGCTAAAGTTTAGAAAAATAAATTTGACATCATGTTTGACTATAAAAATAAGGATTTAGATTAAAGATTACCCTTAACAATAACTGGAACATGAACTCCAACCTTTAACATGCCAACAATAACTGGAACATGAACTCCAACCTTTAACATGCCACCATCAAATAAATACCAATGATACTAATAATTAGATTTTAACGTAGATTTGGTAATAATGATGGACTTAACCGAATATAGCAAGTCAGGACTCGAACAAATGGATCCTAATTCAAAATAAATTATGCCTAGTAATAACTAAAGTGTACATGAAATGTCGCACCACAAAATGCTGTCAACCCGGAATCTAACATTAATTCGGTAAGCTAAAAATTGTATATATCTTCTATATAGCCTATACCCTGACTATTAGCGCTCGACAAAATAATGCTCCGCGTCTAACCTAACTCATGGAACTTCCTTGATAAATACAAAAATAATAAAAGGGATTATTAATGAAAAGATCGAGTCATCGTAACCTACCACCAACCTTGCCCCAGATCACCCAAATCACCCAATAACTCATAATAATACAAAAGTTGAATTTATTCGGATTTATTTGGATCTTTTGAGTTATTTGCTTTCATTTGGATTCAGTCATTGTCGCGTAATTAGAAATT
This sequence comes from Dendrocalamus latiflorus, assembly GCA_017311315.1. Lineage (NCBI taxonomy): Eukaryota > Viridiplantae > Streptophyta > Magnoliopsida > Poales > Poaceae > Dendrocalamus > Dendrocalamus latiflorus. The sequence continues at coordinate 41,106,267 of CM029647.1, forward strand.
GCAGTCCTGAAGAATCAAGGAATCAAGCATGATCAAGAGCAAAGTGAAGATAAAAACCAGAAGCTCAACAGCAAGCATTGCGTGAGCTCAAGACCGCGGTATACCGCGCCAAGCGAGTCAATACTTTGATCATGTTGAACCTACATTTTCTGTAAATTATTTTTGTTTAAATTATCAAATTACATGCTGTTATTTTATATGCAAATACATGTTTAATTTAAGATACTAGTTATATCCCATTGCGTACCTTGATTAATATTACACCTCCTTTGGAATATTTGAATTTGTGAATCTTGTCGCCCTAGCAAAAATTAAAATAGTAACCTTTCAAAAATAAGTCCGTAATTATATGCCATGCTTAGTCTTGCTTAGATACTCATGAGCGCGAGAGCGCCCAAGCATCACTTTAATCCTGAGAAAAATTGGTTGGGCAGTCATGGTGGTAATGACTGGTGTATGTTGTATAAGGTTATTTTATATTCTCAAAAACCTCAAATTGCTTATTTATCTGGGCGGATGGTTCAGGGGTATGGTGCAGGGGTGCACAAGAGTGTAGTTTGTGGTAGAACCGCCCAGATACTACTAAGGACTGAATCTTGTCATGACCTCCTGTGTAAAACAGTGCAACCACAAGTCTGTAAAGTACAACTTGGCTAAGTAAATTTATCGAAATCCCCGGACTCATCTCACCGGTAGTGGATAGGGAGTGGATACGCACGGGCAAGGGGGCCCTAAGGGACACCAGTGGAGGGTGAAGTTTTCCCAGCTGTTCTAAGCGTTGTGGAGAGTTGAGGAGCCCAGCTGCATTAGTAACTGTGGGGAAACATCCCGTGCATAGATGGAACCCACCGCAAGTGGGAGAAGCCCATAAAGTGAGATGACAAAAGGGATTAGATGGCCCTGATTTGAATTGTCCTGGGTGTCGTTCCAGTGGTAAGTTAAGCGGCTATAACGCTGAAAGATGCATTCTCTTGAACATTATGTTTTGTTCAAAACTGCTAGATCTCAGAAAATTTTTATGTATCATATTTCAAAAATAAATGTTTTTCCTTCTTACAAAATGAAATTTAGGGAGGAATAAATAAAGTCGTGAGTAAAGGAGATGGATATTTGTGGTCAAAATATAAAGATATTGGTGGACTCATGTCGATCATAAAAAGAAGACGATAGTGTAGATTCTGGTAGAAATAAATTGGTGGAGTCTAAATAAGTATATAGGTTAGATAGATGATTTAAATGATTTTTGGAGAATTAGGGAGTGTGAAAGTAATTGTTTGGTTACAACACCGATAACTAATATAAATTCCTAGAAAATGATGGCAATAATGTGATTAATAGGATTGGATCAAACACTAGATGGATGAATTGAATTTCTGGAAATCTTGGAGGAATGATAACAATTTTGGATTATAATATTGATCATTGACATTCTTGGTGGATGTAAACTAGTGAGTCGTAGACTTGATCATCGAAATTCTTGGTGCATGTGTACTAGTGAATTAGAAAGTAAGATTGATTATTGAAAGAACAAATTATGGTTGTGGATCAATAACAAAAGGATCGGATTGTTAGGATTGGGAATATAAAAGATATTGGTGGATCAGTCAAATGATATTAAATAAGTGATGTCACTAGTGTTGGAGTCTTAGACAGCAATCAAAAAAAGAAAGTGTATTTTGGTGGACTAAGTCAATTATAGTAGTCGCTAGGTGGAGTTTAGGCAGCAACAACAACACTATGGTTAAATAATAATAATGCTCCTAAAAAGCGATTTTTGCAAATAAAATAACCCGAGCCTCTCCTTTGATAAGCCATGCATACTATTTATTTGCATTCTGTGTATTGGCTCGCGGAGCACGGTGGTTTGTGCTCACACTCGCTTTCACAACAAATCCAGAATCAGGAATCAGATCGATACGCTTCAGCAACACTATTGGCAAAGAAGATGAAGATGTTGAGAGCTAGGTCGCGAACCTCCAGTTGGCTGCCTGTGGGCATGTCCTGAAGGTCCCACTTGTGTGCTTCGTTCTTCCGCTGCTGCAATTTAATGATTTCGGCCTAATCGGCCCATGAGTAAGTCTACTATTATATCTACGCTTCCACATGATATGAACTTTGATATTCAGAACTGTAAACTGTGAGCACTATCTACTGATCTAGGGAATAGTGCGGTGGAATCACAGAGGAATCCGGATTGCAAAATCTGGGTCCCTACACATACTCAGTTGGAGTACTTAGCAAATTTATGGAAAGACCAACGGTACAACATAAGCAAGCATTAAAACATATGTTGAGATATCTAGCAGGAACAATTGATCATGGTCTGATATATGTCAAGCATGATAACACACCAATACGTGAAAGATTTTGTGACAGTAATCTGGCTAGTGATCTGGTTGACCGTAGAAGCACGACTGGTATAGTGTTCTATCTTCGTGGAAATGTGATTACATGTTGCTCACATATCAAACCTTTCAATTATTTATAGACAATAAGTTAGCAATAGTGCTTATGAAAAATCTGATATTTCATGGAAGAAGCAAACACATTGATACTTGGTATCATTTTATTCAAGAATGTGTTGAAGAGGGACTGGTGGCTATTTCAGATATTTCAACAGAAGAACAGAGGACTGATGCACTCACAAAGGCATTAGGTCGAGTCATTTTTTGGACAGATGATTAATTTACTTGGTGTTACGGAAGTTGGTTAAGTCGGCAAGAATTAGGGGGTGTTTGTTGAAACTAATCCTGCCGAATTCATTTTTGAGTTTACATCGAGTTGAGTCCAAAACAATTTGGAAATAAAATTCAGGTTTTAGAGTCGATTTATGTATCTGAGTCATGTTCGGATATGTAGCAGTATTGTCTATATTTAACATGTAATCTTGTGTATAAATAGATAAGAAAATTAAAAAAAATGTCCGACGATCAGAACATTATCAAAAGATTTCATTTATTCTATCACACACTTGTTTGCTGTAACACCCCAGCCAAACAATGACCTGGAATGCTACCCAACTAGAAGTAAAGCAATGTTAATTAATTGCGTTATACAAAATTTCGGCAGAGCCTCCTTTGTTTATCTTTCTAAATCAGAGATTTCACAAGCAGTATCGATTATAATAGACAATCCTCAAGTAATAAGTTTAATGCTAAGCAAATAGATTAAATATTACTAAACCATTCATGGATATAATACCTAGAGAAAGACCATGAGCATCATAAATATTCTAAACTCTTATTACAATTAAAATCCAAGGGTAATAATCAAATGGTACTCAAATAGTCCTTGCGTCTTATATTTAATTTTTTTTCTTCCTTTATTTCCATTATGGGTGGAACGTGTAAGTGTAACAAGACTAATCCTTCTTTTTCCCCACACATGCCGACCTCATAACGGTACCTAAAAACAAAAAACAACAACAACAAGAGTGAGTCCAACGACTCAGCAAATATAATAGATAGTAACAAGAACATTCGTGAACATCACTTCACACATTCATCCATCAACCATATAAATAAGCCATGCTATGCAAGATGATCAAAAATCTCTTTATCTCTTTCTCTTTTGCATTTTACCGGTAATGCAAAGTGTGCATCCGTCGATGCACACCCATGTCTGTACCATCTGGTACAGGGACCAATTGCCTATACTCCACAAGTATGGGGACCTTTAGCCCGTCATGTCATCAACATGACGGGGACCTCGGCGCTTAGTCATCTCGTGACCAAGACTTCAACAGATCAACACGATGCATATGCGTGAATGTCTCAATAAAATAAATCTTGCATTCACATTATCCATGCACCAGAAATACTCATGAACACTGTAAAATTGCAATCACCCATAAACAGCACCAATACATCCTTACCACAACCATGAACACATATATTCATATTATAGATAAAACATCGATATTCCACACTATCAATTTTTAAACCAGCATTATACTTGCCTTAACCGCGAGAAAACGGGGGACGTGCAGAAGGTGCCGCCTCCGGGATCCGTCCTCCACCTGAATAATAATTATAATATTTGCTAAGATAATAGTAGCGGACCTTTGCCCAAATAAAACAATCTCAAACTAATAAATTCGTCTAACTTGGTTCCAATTCCCAAATCCTACAGGTCATCCCGCCCCCCTCTGTGGACAGTCAACTTCAAAAATCCATATCTATTGGTACATGAGTCAGAATAGGGTGTTCTTAGACTTTCTAGAAAGATAATTAAATTATCTAACTAAACTAGTTAGTGAGCCTCCCTGATTCGGCCATCTTCTACCCGCACCATCCAATTTTCTAAAACATCAATTTCACGTCGGGTTCTCTGGACCGAGCACTAAAAATGCCATAACTTCCAGCCCGAGTGTTCGAATCATAATTTCTTGACCTTCCTGAAAATCTAAGACAATTATCTACAAATTTCATAGCATGGAGATCCTCTGATTCTCCCGTTTTCTAATCGCCCAATCCAATCTACCAAAATCTGACAGAAATCTCCCGATCTGCATAATAGTCTTACCAGAAAAATCTTAACTTCTGCTACAAAGGTCCGATCGATGTGTTCTAGCACTTCATGGAAATATAACGACGTCCTCTACAACTCTCTAGGAGAAGTCCAGACCTGAATCCCCACGAAACTACCCCAAAACAGCCGTCCAACGAAATCTGTCCTAGCAGTCCAGAATATCGACATTGCTACCACAACTAAAATATACATCTAATTGGGGGAAAACAGGGGTTACCCTTGACGAATTGCTGAAGAACATGACGAACCCCCACGAACTCCTTCTCTTTTCCTTTCCCCTTTTTCCCTTCCTCTTCCCTTCCTCCGGATCCAAACGCCTCGCTGCGATTGATCTCCTTCCTCCGCTCGACCGGCAGCGAATGGAGATCTTTTTCACCGGTAGAGGGCTTCAATGGAGGAGAGGACAGGGAGAGGGGCTGCTGGACATGGGAGGCGCAAGGGGGAGAGAGGGGGTGGCGGCCACAAGGGGAGAGGAGAGGGGGAGAAGGGGTGGCGGCTAGGGTTTGGGGGAGGGGTGCCTTCCCCCTCTTTTTGGCCAGCCACCTCTTGGGCCAAGGCCCGGGCCCAGGTTGCCAGGATTTTCAGAAATTCCCCCTCTAAAAATCTCTATTTAACTCTTTTCTATATGGTCCTTCCCTCTAATTAATCGATTAACTCTTGAATCACTTTTGGGGTATTACATTTGCGTTGTCGCCATCAAAAACAACAGAAATACGAGTACTCGAAGTTTACGAGAGCTCGGGGAACTCAAAAGTCACGAGTAGATTGTTAGAAATTGGTCCATTTGAGCATGGCCCATTTCCTTAATTCCAAGCATGCATGGTTTAGTACAATATTGCTAAGGCAAGGAGAGGAAGTGAGAGACCATGTGGACGTATCCCCATGTTTGTGATGAGTAATTGACGGTTGGTTTAGAGAGTTTGAGTTTGTTTTGGGTATTCTAGGATTGAGTACCTTTACTTGTGCTAATATTGATTATGTTGTTTCGTGCGGTGCTATGTGACGGTTTGCTTGTCTGTGTGACTGCAGGACTTCGGAGCTAGGTCATGGTGAGGCGAGGAGGACCGGGACTAGGCACAAGAGGTGTTGAGGTCCAGACGGTCGGTGATGCCGAAGATAATCGAGGCTGGTGAGGTGGTTGCGAGTTGGGGACGAGGAACCGGAGCTGGAGCTACCGGTGACGGACACGACGGGCGACGACGAGCAGACCGGGACTAGGCTCAGGGAGGAGTCGGAGGTCCAGACGGTTGGAGGTCAGTTGCGGTCGTGTGCGACGGAACAGACCAGGACTAGACTCAGGTGGAGTCGGAGGTCTCGGTCGGTGTCGGGTGGACACGACGGGCAGTGGCGAGTGGATCGGGACTAGGCTCAGGGAGGAGCCGGAGGTCCAGACGGTCAGGATGTCGGGTGCGGTCGTGTGCAGCGGAGAGGACCGGGACTAGACTCAGAGAGGAGTCGAGGTCCAGACGGTCAAGGTACCGGATGCAGGAATCTTCCGGAAGGCGCTTGAGGGGTCGGGATTTAACTCAAGTTTGGAGTGGGAGGCTGTTTCCCCTCCATCTGGTTTGACCCCTTTGACCTTTGCCTCATGTAGTATGTGAGGAGAGGGAGTGGATGTAGTATGACATTTCTTGATTTGCTATTAGAGGATGGGAGGTTTTCTATTTAGCAAAGGGAGATGGCATTCTGGAGGGCATCCAAGTTGTGAGAGCCCAGGACTGAGGAGTGTGTATGTGTGCGTGGTTTCCCTTAGATTGTGAATGAGAGGAACTTGTTGTAACCATGTATTGATTGTAATCATTCATGTCTCCGTATCTATTTGAGATGTCCTTTAGTTGAGCTATCTGATTTCCTGTCCCTCTGTGCTTTGCCTGTGCTTTTGCTGGTATGCTCAGTTCCTTCTTGCTCTTTTGGTTTGTGAGCTATTTCTTTGGTTGAAGGATGCAAAATGAGTTTGCTTTGAACAAGGGATGATCTAAAAGCCATTTGGCTACCATATTCCTGAGAGCAATCATTTTTCATCAAATTTCTTCCCGAGAGACGAGTTCGAGAAAATCCTCTGTTTACCCATTTCTAGGGTTTGATGTCAGGGCATGCTTGGATTTTTGGATTCTTTGAGAAATGTTTGCTCTAGGTGTGTGCTTCAGTTGTGTGAGATCATGGCCTTGATGATTTCCAAGTTTTATGGAGAAAGGTTACAAGGTTGGCAAGAAATCTGGAAATCAGCCTCATTCCATGGTTGTTTTCAGGGTTGAGCTGAAACTTCATATTCACTGACCTTTGATTTGGTTTTTCTTTTCCCTGTGATATCTTTGATAATTAGTTTAAAGTCTTTATGAGAAATCCTGGAGAAGACCAGCAAAAATCTCACTAATTTCCCAGAAATCAGCAAACTTCTGCATTTACTGTTCAGTGGATTTTTAGAGCACTTCTGCGCAGACTACTTGCTCTGTTTTCGGCCACCGGTCAGACCGCTAGGGTTTGGCCCGGTCTGACCGCTGTGCCCATGGCGGTCAGACCGGAGATAGCACTACGGTCAGACCGGAAGTATACAAGCGATCAGTCCGGTTCACCATGGGCGATCAGACATGCGGCCAGGGAGTGGTCTGACCGGCCCTTCCTGTGACATCCCAAATTTTCATTTATTTTAATTTCATTTTCTAGAATTTAAAATCCTTCTTTTGTTTATTGCCTTGTTTTAAAAGATAGTAAGTTTGGGAGAAATTGTGATCAAAATAAGTTTATATGCTTTTATTTGGGTTCCTTGAATTTTTCTAGACTTATAGGATTTTTCTGGGAATTATTTGGATTTTTCTGGGAATTATTTGGATTTTTCTGCTATTTTCTAAGCCTAAAAGTCCTTATTCGGGTTTTCAGAAAATCAAAAAGGAAATTAAAATCCAACCCTCCCCTCTGGCCGCCACCTGGACAGGCGGATGTCGTCCACGTCGCCGCCACCATCCCGCCTCCCTTCCCTCCCCGTGCGCCACGCGTGCGGCTCGGATAACGGCCACGCCGCCCACCGGCCCATCGCACCCGCCCGCTTCCCCCTTCTCCCTCCGCCATCCGATCCCGGGAAGAGGACATACCCAAAACTGCCTTCACAACTCGTTATGGTCAGTATGAGTTTACAGTCATGTCGTTTGGGTTGACAAATGCCCCAGCATATTTTATGACCATGATGAACAAGGTGTTTCTGAAGTATTTGGATAAGTTTGTGGTAATCTTCATTTATGACATTCTCATCTACTCCAAAAGTGAGAAGGACCATGAAGAACATCTCAGGATAATCCTAGGGGAGCTAAGAGCCCACCAACTTTATGCCAAGTTCAGTAAATGCGAATTTTGGCTAAAGGAGGTAGGTTTCCTTGGTCATATTGTGACGGCTGAAGGAATCGCCGTGGATCCCTCTAAGGTTGAAGCAGTAATGGATTGGAAGCAACCTACGATAGTTACAAAAATCAGGAGTTTTCTTGGACTTGCTGGATATTATCGTCGCTTCATACCGGAGTTCTCCAAGCTAGACAGACCAATGACCCAGCTCCTAAAGAAGGAAAAGAAGTTTGAATGGACAAAGGCTTGTGAGCAGAGTTTCCAGGTACTCAAGAACAAATTAGTGTCAGCACCGGTACTCACCCTACCAGATATTCATAAGGACTTTGAGGTGTACTGTGATGCCTCCCGGCAAGGACTTGGTTGTGTGTTGATGCAAGAGGGAAAAGTGGTAGCTTATGCATCTCGTCAGTTAAGGCCTCATGAAGGAAATTACCCCACTCACGACCTGGAGTTAGCCGTGGTGGTTCATGCATTGAAGATCTGGCGGCACTACCTCATCGGTAACCGTTGTGAGGTATACACAGACCATAAGAGTTTAAAGTATATTTTCACCCAGGCAGAGCTCAATCTGAGGCAGCGACGATGGTTAGAGTTGATCAAGGATTATAACCTTGGAATTCATTACCATCCGGGCAAGGCCAATGTTGTGGCTGATGCATTGAGTAGAAAGGTTTATGCAAACTGCACTTTGTCAGCAGAGGTTCAAACCCGACTTCAAGAGGGAATTGCCGTCTTAGTTTGGAGCCCAAGAACCAGGGTAACCTCATGACTCTGGAAATCCAACCTACCCTACCCCAGCTAATCAGAGAAACTCAGAAGATAGATGAGGATATTAAGGAGATACATAAGAACATGAGAAGACGCAAGGCCCCTGGGTTCAGCGAGGATGAGCATGGAGCCGTCTGGTACGGGAGTCGTATCTACGTACCAAACAACAAGGAGATCAAGGACATGATTCTGAAAGAAGCCCATAACACCCCATACTCCATACACCCCGGTCGTACCAAGATGTATCAAGACCTCAGGGAAAAGTATTGGTGGGTCAGTATGAAGAGAGAAATTGCTGAGTACATTGACGCTTGTGACACCTGTCAGAGGGTCAAGGCGGAATATCAGAAACCTGCTGGACTTCTGCAACCCTTACCTATACCCGATTGGAAGTGGGAAGAGATCGGCATGGACTTCATCACCGGACTACCCAGGACTCAGTCCGGATACGACTCTATATGGGTAATAATAGACCGTTTGACCAAAGTGGCACATTTCATACCGGTCAAGACTACCTATACTGGAAGTAAGTTGGCAGAATTGTACATGTCTCAGATTGTGTGTCTCCATGGAGTTCCCAAGAAGATTGTGTCAGATCGAGGGAGCCAGTTCACTTCCCGGTTCTGGCAGAAGCTGCACGAAGAGTTCGGGAGTAAGCTAAATTTTAGCACGGCTTATCATCCCCAAACTGATGGCCAAACGGAGCGGATCAATCAAGTGTTGGAAGACATGTTGAGGGCTTGTGCCTTAGACCTTGGTCACAGTTGGGATCGAGCCCTACCCTATGCGGAGTTCTCCTACAACAACAGCTATCAATTCAGTCTGCAGATGGCCCCCTTTGAAGCCTTGTATGGAAGAAAGTGCAGAACACCGTTGTTTTGGGATCAACCAGAGGATCCTCAGGACCCCAGGCCCACACTTCTGCAGGACGCCGAAGAAAAGGTCAGAAAGATCAAAGAGAGACTAAAAATAGCTCAGTCTCGACAGAAGAGTTACGCGGATAATCGTCGACGAGACCTGGCCTTCACAGTGGATGATTATGTGTACCTGAGGGTGTCCCCACTTAGAGGAGTCAAGAGGTTCCAAACCAAGGGAAAGCTTGCACCAAGGTTCGTGGGACCCTTTAAGATCTTGAGTCGCAGAGGTGAGGTAGCATACCAGTTGGAATTACCATCCACCATGGTTGGGATCCACGATGTTTTCCATGTCTCCCAGTTGAAGAAGTGCCTTCGAGTACCCACTGAGCAGGCAGCACTTGAGACCCTCGATCTTCAAGAAGACCTCACCTATAGAGAACAGCCAATCAAGATCCTTGAGACAGCAGAACGTCAGACTAGAAGGAAGACCATCCGTTTCTGCCGAGTGCAATGGAGCAACCATACGGAGGATGAAGCCACCTGGGAAAGAGAGGAAGAATTGAAGGCCAATCACCCCCACCTCTTTTGCTAGCCCGTTCAAATCTCGGGATCGAGATTCCCTTAAGGGGGGTAGGTTTGTGACATCCCAAATTTTCATTTATTTTAATTTCATTTTCTGGCATTTAAAATCCTTCTTTTGTTTATTGCCTTGTTTTAAAAGATAGTAAGTTTGGGAGAAATTGTGATCAAGATAAGTTTATATGCTTTTATTTGGGTTCCTTGAATTTTTCTAGACTTATAGGATTTTTCTGGGAATTATTTGGATTTTTCTGCTATTTTCTAAGCCTAAAAGTCCTTATTCGAGTTTTCAGAAAATCAAAAAGGAAATTAAAATCCAACCCTCCCCTCTGGCCGCCACCTGGACGGGCGGATGTCGTCCACGTCGCCACCACCATCCCGCCTCCCTTCCCTCCCCGTGCGCCACTCGTGCGGCTCGGATAACGGCCACGCCGCCCACCGGCCCATCGCACCCGCCCGCTTCCCCTTCTCCCTCCGCCATTCGATCCCGCTGACCACATCTCGGCTGCACCCCTCCACTTAAACACCCGCGCCCATCCACCGCCGTTCGATCACCCGGCCTGTGATCTCACCCGTCCGCGCCCCCTCCCTCTTCCCCTCTCCCTCTCGCTGACGGGCCGACCCCACCCGTCAGGCCCGTCCCCTACCTCGCGCCGCCGCCATGGCCGTTGGCCGGCTCCGCCCTAACCGGCCCCTTCCCCTTTCTTCGCCCGCACGCCGCCCCTCCCTTCGTGCGCCGCAAGCCGTGCCCATCTCTCCCCCGTTTTCCGCGCACGACGCCCACTTCCCCCACCCGCCTAGACTCTATCCGCAGCTAACCGCCGCCCACCTCCCCGCTTTCTCCGGCGAGGAATCCCGCCGCGCCTCCACCGCCCTATAAAAGCCACCCCCGAGCACCGCCCTCTCTCACTCCACCCCGCCCCACCTCCCAATTTCACTCCCCCGGCCCAGAGTGCTCTGCCCCCGTGCGCCTTCGCCCGCCGCGCCGCCTGCTCCTCCGGCGAGGAATTGCCGGCAAGGAAGTGCGTCCCGAGCGCCGATGAGGCCACCCCAAGCTTCGCCGCGCCACGCCGAGTCTCCTCCGCCCCTTCCCCGCGCCCGAGCACCGCCGGTGAGCCCCGCCCGCCGGAACCCGATCGCTCCACCGCCTCCACCTCGTCGCCGGCCATCTCCGTCCACCGTCGAGCTGCATAGAAGGTACAGGCGTGCTCCCCGTGCGCCCCTCTTTCCGTTCCCGCCCTCGCCGTCCTCCGCCGTGGCCTCTGCCGCCGGCGACCCTAGGAACCCGTGCGCTCCCGCCGGTGACCGCGCCATCTCAGCCAGCCCCGGCCTGCGTGGCTGCCACGTGGCGCCACATCGGCACCACCCGCGCACCAGCCACCCTGTCAGCGCCACCCGCCCCTCCCTGCCACCTCAGCCGACGCCGTTTCCCGTGGGCTTGGTCCATGGACCAAGGCCCCACCCGTCAGTCAAATCAGCCCTTGGGTGACGTCATGCTGGCGCAAAAACTCAGGTTTTTCTGTAGAAAATTAATCCGGCCGAAAATAAATTTGGTGCTGACATCATAATTCTCAATTTCCTGTACAAAAAAAAATTCTAAAAATTCCTTTTTCCATTTTTCTCTAAAATTAAACTTCCCGGAGCCCGTTCTTCTTCGTTCTAACTCCAATTTAGCCCATTCAATTTTCTAAATTCATCAAAAATTCCCCTGTACCCATTCCTAGCCTCAATTTGAATTTTTGAGTTTATTTGAATTTGATTTGAATTTATTTTGAGTTTGGAGGGTCGTTTTCACGTGTAGATTACGACGATTCTGAAGATTTCCTCGACGACGGATCTCACCAATTCGAAGAGCAAGGCAAGTCACACTCCTTGATCATGTTGATCCCAGAATTTCAAATAAAATTATGTTGATTTAAATTATATTGCATGCGTGTTTCTATTCAACATATTTCAATTCAGTTTTAAATTTAGTTATTGCCTACTTGTTAATTCCTCATTGAATTTGAATTTCCTCAATACCTTGTAACCCTAGACTAAAACTCTAGTTAGTTCAATAGAATGGCTAGAGAAAACTTTATAGTACATGCTTAGCCCTGCATAGATGAAAATTAGGTTTGGGGACACCTTTTCACATAAAATGACAAGCTTTTGGATAGTATTCTTGACTTCGAAGAGTCAAGGAGGTTTACAAAACTATTTCAAAATAAAATATAAAATCTGGTTTAGACTTAGGTTAATGGTTAGAGTGGTGGGTGCAGGCATGCCCTGTTGGTTGGAGCCGCAGAGGTTGACTGTCGTGCATGGAGGTATGTGGTCGAGCCTAAGTCAATTAAGGACCGGTCTTTGAGCTACTTGTAGGGACCCAGATATTAATATCCGGATTCCTCTGTGATTACTGCACTATTCCCTGGATCAGTAGATAGTGCTCACAGTTACAGTAATGAATATCAAAATACATATCATGCGGAAGCGTAAAATTTAATAGTAGACTTACTCATGGGCCGATTAGGCCGAAATCATTAAATTGCAGCAGCGGAAGAACGAAGCACACAGGTGGGACCTTCAGGACATGCCCACAGGCAGCCAACTGGAGGTTCGCGACCTAGCTCTTGACATCTTCATCTTCTCTGCCAGCTTGTCCAATCTTGTTGCTGCGGTGCAGTGACTTGATTCCTGATTCTGAATTTTGTCGCAAAAGCGAGCGTGAGCACTCCGACCCCGTGCTCCGCGAGCCAATACACAGAATGCAAATAAATAGTATGCATAGCTTAACAAAGGAGAGGCTCGGGCTATTTTATTTTGCGTAGAGTGCTTTTGAATACAATTAATTAAAAAGCCCTATGACTTAGCAATTTTGGAACAAATCATAATGTACAAGGAAATGCATTATTAATATCGATTCAGATTCCATCCACCGTTACATGGCATCTGCACCATATAGCAATTTCTTCAGCGTTATAGCCGCTTAAATTACCACTGGGACGACACCCAGGACAACTCCAAACTAGGGCCTTTCACTGCCCTCCACTTTTCCATCTCACCCACAAAACATTTTGAAATAGAACTATATCTGGTTAAGTTCCCATGTCCGCCCTTAACCGTGGGCACGGCTATTCGAATAGTTTTGACTCTGCAGAGTTTGTACACTTTCACCACAAGAGACAATCAACTCATTGCCCCACACGATTCCTTAGAAGTGTGGTTGAGCAGACCATCACAGTGACTTTTCAAAGTATCTAGTCCCTTTTCTCATCTCACTTTATGGGCTTCTCCCACTTGCGGTGGGTCCCATCTATGCGCGGGATGTTTCCCCCAGCCACTACGCAGCTCGGACTTCTCTCTTCCCGCAACGTAGGACAGCTGGGAAACTTCACCCTCCACTGGTGTCCCTTCAGGCCCCCTTGCCATAGCGTAGCCCCTTCACTCCCCTACCAGTGAGATGAGTCCGGGGTTTCGATAAGTCTACTTAGCCAAGTTGTATTTTACAGACTTGTGGTTGTACTGTTTTACATGGGTTGACAAGACAAGATTCGGTCCTTAGTGGTATCTGGGCGGTTCTACCACAAACCACACTCTCGTGCACACCTGCACCATACCCCCGAACCATCCGCCCAGATAATTAAGCAATTCGAGGTTTTTGGGAATATAAAATAACTATATCCAACATACACCAGTCATTACCACCATGACTGCCCAACTAATTTTTCTCAGGATTAAAAGTGATGCTTGGGCGCTTTCGCGCCCATGAGACTCTAAACAATGCTAAGCATGGCATATAATTACAGACTTACTTTCGAAAGGTTACTAATATAAATTTTTGCTAGGGCGACAAGGTTCACACATTCAAATATTCCAAATGAAGGATAATATTATTCAATGTAAACAGTAGGCATATAACTAGGAGATTAAACTAAACATGTATTTGCATATAAAGTAACAGCATGCAATTTGATAATTTAAACCAAAGTAATTTGCAGAAAATGTAGGTTCGAAATGATCAAAGTATTGACTCGCCTGGCACGGTTTACCGCGGTCTTGAGCTCACACGATGCTTTCTCTTGAGCTTCTATTCTCTTCCAACTTCTGGATCTTCATCTTGCCGGACCCGTTGATTCTCCAGAATTCCAATCTCTAATTACGCGCAAAACAATGGAATGCAAATAACTCAACAAGATTCAACAAAATCCAAATAAACTCAACTTAAATTTTGTTATGCGTTAAAGGGTGATTCCTGGTAGGATTGAATGAGCGCAGAGATTTGACTGAATCAACGGGGTTGGAGCGGAATGATGAATGGCGAAAAGTGAAAAAGGAAGTATCATGGCAGAGGGAGTGTTTGCCTGAACATTCCGCTTTGAGTTCAATTATGGCTAGGCATAGCCGACTGTAAATTATCATGGTTCGATGTATTTTATTTAATATTCTTCTTTTTATAATTTTATATTTATGAAGGAAGTTCCATGAGTTAAGGTATATATATATATATATGAATTTGGCTGAACACTATTTTTTTCAGGGTTAGCATTTACGAATTAGGGTATGTGTTATATGTTCAATGCATACATTTGTTGATTTATTAAGTTGGCTTTATAATCTATACTTTTCAGCAAAGAAAAGACACATTATCTTATGCGGGCCTAATATTAACTTGCTTACTAAGGTGTAGGTTAGCAAGATCATTTTTAACGATTAACGACCCATGGGTTTCTTTTATTAGACGTACGAAGTTGTACTTTGGTAGGGTACTTAGTTTATGATGCTCGGAGAACTGAGGGTCACTGGTGCTTTATACACATATATCTGCATTTATTATCTTTCATGATTTTAGCTTCACTTAGGATCTATTCTTGCGGACCCAACTATACATTTTCACTATCATTCACATCTTCAAATCTATACCTACGACTAGATTATATGCACTTCATTTGAATTTATGCTAATTGAATTGTATTAGCTACTACAAAAAGGGCTTTCACAATTTTAACTCCAAGGTTCATACAATGTACACCTAAAGCATACTCTAATTTAGGGGGACAAACTGACTAGTCATACTTCTTTTACTTAAGTTCTATTGTCTAAACATAATAGCTATGATTTATACTTATGTTAGTCATCTATGATTTTTGTAATCTTTACTAATTAGTTCTAATGTCATTTCTATAGTTTTTACTAAATACGGAAGGACTTGTTGTTTCATTCTTGTTGAAATTTCTAAGTTATAGACTCTGTGTTTATGCATGCTAGCTAGTACCGCTTCCCTCTGTTTGCAGTTTGCATCAAACCCATTGGTTACTAATTAACTTAAGCCAAGAGGGTCCATCTGCCATGGACAGAGAGAGGGGAAAGAGCCGGGTGGACCGAGCAGCGTGCCGAGAGGGAAGAACAGGGGAGGCGCTCGGCAGTCGAGGCCGGAGGGCTCGCCGGCGTGGTCGTCGGCCAGGGGCGGTGGACGTGGCAAAATGGGTTGCCCACGAGGTGATGAGGCTCCGAGTGGTGGTGGCTCCGGCCAGGGCGGCGCCAAGGGGTGCCGACGGCGGTGGAGGCGGCCGGGCGCGGAGGAGCCTTGGGGGCGACAACGGCCAAGAGGAAGGGGAGCCCAATTAGCATGAGCATGGGCAAGAGGGAGTTGTATGGAGCGTACCGGTGCGGTCGGTGAAGCCGGCGGGTGACCGAGGCGGGCTTGCGTCGGAAGCCAGGGGTGGCGGAGGGTGGCGCTCGGTGTTAGAGAAGATGAGGCGGCAATCCTTCAATCGGGCGCTGGGGTCGGACTCAGGGGGTCTCGGGGATGCTCGGGCCGGGAGGAATCGGGCTGTGGCAGTCGGGTTCGGCGGCGAGGCGGGGCACCGGAGGCGGAGAAAACAGGGCGCGTCGATGAGCTGCAGAGCAGGAGAGTTCGATTAGCCGCGGTAGGATCAAGAGGGAAGGCGGGGAAGCGCGGGGGAGAGGATCACTGCCGGAGAGGGATTGCCGAGGGCGCTAGCGACGAAGGTGGCCGGAGTTGCACTCGGCGGCGGCGGAAAACTTATGCAAACGAGAGGGCTCGAGTTGGGTGAGGAGCTCAGCCACTGCGCACGGGTCTTTATAGCAGAAATCGGGCGGGGAGCGTTGGCCAGGAGTAATCGCGCCATTACTACGCGCGAGGGTGCTCGAGTGGCCATGGTAGGGGCAGGGGGGCCGGCGCAGGCTAGAGCGAGGGGCGGCCGTAGGGGCTTCATCGCGACAAGACGCATGAGAGGAGGGGCGAATCGCGGGGCGGCTAGGGTGAATCCTTGCGCGCGCGCTCCCGAGGCCGGCGATGCGATGGGACGAGGCACCCGCGCAGTGGCGCTGCAAAGGCAGGGAAGAAAAGAAAGTATGCAGCGCTCGCGCAGAGAAAGGAGGAAAGGGGGCGGGGAGAAAAGAAGGAGAAAAGGAAAGGGGGAGAATCGGCCACGCGGTCGGCAGGGCAGCCGGGCCCGCATGCAGTGTGAAGGAGGAAATGAAGAAAGGAGCGAGAGAAGGGAAAAAGGGTGGGGCCCACAGGGCAGTGAGAGCACATGAAGGAAGTGATAGAATGGAAAAAGAGGGAAAATATTTGGGCTTGGTTTTGAAACCTCATATTTCTAATTTAGATTTTTGTTTCATATTTATGATAACTTATTTTTGCATGACATTTAAAATTTAAGCTTTGAATTTCTAACTTTTAAATAATAGTTTCTATTATTATTTAGGTTGTATGGATGTGTGTGTGTGTGTGTGTGTATATGTATATATATATATATATACTTGTTGTTATTTCCGCTGGCTTATTTAACTTTGCATATCTATACGCATATACACTTATGGATACGTTTGTATGTGTGTTCGTATTTTATTCTTTCACTTTTAGTGCTACTAATTCCCATGTAAAACTTCTTATTTTAATTCAGTTTCCTCTCTCCCTTGTAGGGTTCATCCTTTCGGATTTAAATTTAAATTATTTTTTTTAAACTTCTTCAACTTTTGGAACCACAACCAAAATTTAAGAAACACCATAAAAATTCAAATTCTTCAAGAGAATATATTGCAATTAAATCAAAGGCTTCACATTTTCAGATTTAAAATTTTTGGGATGTTACACTACTGTTGCTAAAGCCTTAACGTACTACCACATGGCTGGTATGGGACAGCCCTGGCCAAATAATTTGCGGAGTCCAACTTGAGTCAAGTCGTAGGTTGAAAGTGGGCGTGGTTGGTGCCATGCGAAGTCCCACTTGGGTGAGCGTGGTTGTAGCCATGAGAAGTCTCACCTAGGCTCAAGAGGGGGTCCCGGTCTGGTGGATTCCTTACTGGGGTGAAACCTTAGAGTTGGCTTGGCCGAGTTGACGGCTTCACATTGTAAAGGCCTTGTTATGATTACTCAGTCGCACGCCTAAGGAAGCGTGTATTGGCCGACATTATGATGACATCATATCTTGTGGGTAAAGATGTACAACATCTGCAGAGTGTATAATCTATCCTGGATAGCCGTGCCCACGGTCACGGGCATGCTAAGCAAAAGTTTTTCATAGATTAGACTTGGCTTTATAAAAAATGTTTTCAAAAACCTTGTGGATGGAGGATGTACATGAGTGTATGATTAATGTGTGGATGGATGGAATTCACATTGGTTGTTTTTGGGAAATTGGTCCGAGAGGGATTCCCGTGGTTAGGTTGGTGTATGGTCGGAGCCTGCACTAACGATATGAACTTCACCTAACATATTGTTTTATTTACTGTATTAAATTCAGTAATTTCAATCTATTTATTGTATTTCATAATGCTGTTTTTGCAAACTAACCCTATAAGCCTTCCATTGAAGCCCTTATCATTATGTTGCATTTTCCGTGTGACTTGCGGAGTACAAGTTTGTACTCACCTTGCTTAATCATAACAGAGGAGGATGTCTACGACTACGGTGAGGACCAGGACGAGTAGGACGTGTCTTGCAGTCGTCTGCCTGTGGGAAGGCAGTTGGGCTTCGCCAGTTATCTTTTTATATTCCGCTGTTATTTCCCTTTTATTTGATTTACCAATGTAAGACTTGGCCATAAGGCCGTACCCATTTGCTTAATATATTTGGTCATTTGCGTTCGATATGTATCTTTGTTTGGCTGTGTGCACTAGCTGTTCCTGGACTAGTGCAATTTACACAGAGGGTTTCGGAGTCGTTACTCCGGGATCCGACACTTCCTGACCGTGCTGGTTTCGTTTTCCTCCGCTGCTGTTTTTCTTGTTTAGCCCTATTCCTTCTTGCTTCTTTCTCATGGTTGTCCAGTATGCATTTTCCAGAGAGCTTGTATCTCTTCTTCATAGCTTTGATTGCTATCGGAGAGAAGTTTTCGTAGAATACCTTGAGAGGCATAATTTTTAAAGAGGCACCATTCACCCCCCTCTGTTGCCATTTCTGATCCTACAGGAAGACCGATTTGTAAGGTGGAGTCATCACCACTTCTTGAATATGAATAAAGATGGTATAAGGAGGGTTTTGGCTAGTCACACATGCGCACACGCACGCATGCACGCGTATTTGCGTATTTTCGCATGAAAATCGCTTGACTTGTGACCCGTGACGTGGCGCGCCACTTGGCAGACCAAGTTTATCTTTATTTTTGTTGAACTCTGCACCACTCTCTCTGTGTGTGTTTGAATGAGATTCAAACATTTGAATTTGAGGCTTTATTGGGGTTTTGATGATATGCAGTTACTAGTGGATAAATGGCTGGTTGAATGTGTCAGTTACCAGCAGGTAAATGGCTATTTTAATCATGTTAGTTATCAGTCTATCTATTTATATGCCTGGAGACGTCCAAAGTGTGTGTGAGAATCTCACTACCTCCATTTTCTTTTTCTTTACGATTTTGTACTCTTATACTATGCTGTTTGAACTTCACCAACCTTTCTTCCCGTCGTGCACCTAGAAGGAGGGAGAGCGGCTATCTCCGAACCATTGCTGCAGAGAGTACCTGCACGGGGCGGCAATAAGGTTTCTAGGCAGCGCACATCTGCGCGACCGCTCACTGCACTGCGTCGGCGGTGGGGTTGATCGTCGCTCGCAAGGCGGGGTCGACCGTTGCGCCGGCGGTGGTGGGGTCGATCGCCGCGCCATGAGCATCGACGTTTGTGGCTGCTGCACCCGCGTCGTCGTCCACGCCCGTGACCGCCGATGCCGAAGCCCTGATGTTGACGCGGGACTTCGTCGCGCTCCCTTCTTCTTCTTAGCCGCCGATGATGAAGCTTTCTTCGGTACCATCCTTCTTCAGATCTTGAGGCTTGCTCTTGTCCTCCCCATGGAGGGCGCCACCTGTTGTGGTTACAGACCAAACAGAGAGAGAAGTATGGTAGTAAAGAGTTAGGTGAGCAATGCTTAGGGCTTCCTCCATGGCCTGTATCGTATATATATATATCCACATGGGGAGTGTTTTTACAATCTTGCCCTTACACCTGAATATCGCCCTCAAGAGTATTTATGTCATTACATGTGTTCCATATTGAGCTTTACAACCTTCTAACAGGCCTGCTGGGCTTAGGTGGGGACCACCCCTACAACAGTGTTGAAGAGGGATTGGTGGTTGTTTCACATATTTCAACAGAAGAACAGAGGACTGATGCACTCACAAATGCATTGGGTCGAGTTATTTTTTGGTCGGATGATTAATTTACTCAGTGTTAAAGAAGTTGGTTAAGTTGGCAAGAATTAGGGGGTGTTTGTTGAAACTAATCATGCGAATCCGTATTTGAGTTTATGTCGAGTTGAGTCCAAAACAATTCGGAAATAAAATTCAGGTTTCAGAGTCAATTTATGTATCTGAGTTATGTTCGGATATGTAGAAGTATTGTCTATTTTTAACATGTAATTTTGTCTATAAATAGAGAAGAAAATTAAAAAAATGTGCGGCGATCGGAACATTATCAAAAGATTTCGTTTATTCTATCACACAATTGTTTACGTTGTCGCCATCAGAAACAACAGAAAATATGAGTACTCGAAGTTTACGAGAACTCGGGGAACTCGAAAGTCACGAGTAGCTGAAGTACAAGCTTCTGACCACGTACACAGCGGTACACAGCGGTCGAAGTCTCAAGTAATGGTCAAATTGCTTGAAGCGCTCGGCCATGTGCTATCTGGTCGAAGTACGTGCATCATTGAGTGGTCGGAGCCAATACCATTGATAGCCAACGTCGTTGTGTGGCCGTAATCTTCATCCTCGTACAAAGTGATCGAAAACTACGCCGTAGAGTGATCACCTCCATGGCGCAACCGGAGAGATCGCCACCGCAGTTGAGCCTATTTTAAACACCACGAAGGTCACCTATGCAGCAGATTGTGAAAGGAGAATTTTAAGTTTCCTGGCGCAAGGTATATTGGTAACAGCTTTCCTTGCCTGTGTGGGCAACATTGATTCAGCAATAACGCGAAATAATAGAAAGCTAGCTCCTGAAAAGAAGACATGGTATAAGGCCAATTATTTACCTGCTTTATGCGTTTCTCGTTCCCTGCCTGTCCAAAAGTATTTCCTCTTGTCGGAATCCAAAGTAAAGCTTGCGTATGTTTTGAGTATGCAGATATTCGTTGCGTACATCGGTGCATGTAGCATCCCAGCTCCCACTGCCTCTCTATGGTACTGAAGAAGCAACACCGCTGCAGTCAAGCCTCCTCTTGGTTAACTGGTTTCGAAACAGTTGAAGAAAAGGCAGCGCCTTCAGAGGCAACTACACAACAACATTGTCTCTGAAAACAAGCACACTTGCAGAGAAGTGTGATGGCCTCAATGGAGCAACCACACCAACAAGCGGTCATCAACATGACGGCGGCACTGGAGGCGTTGGCCCCCTGGCTGAGCAACCCCCGGAGGACGGTTGTCCAGGTCGAGGTTTTCACGGCGGTGGCGGCCGCCCTCCTGCTTTTCCAGCTCATCTTCGGCTCCTTCCGGCGGCAGACAAGCAACTTCATTATCCAAGGAGGTCTATGGGTGGCTTACATGGTGCTCTTCCCTCTCATTACCTACACCCTCGGCCTCATGCAGTCCTCTCCGGTGAAGAGTGGCTTGTATCCTGTGTGGGCTCTTCTCTTGTACCTGATCGCAGGATGCACCAACTCCATCACGGCCTATGATCTTGACGATAACAAGCAGTGGAGGCGGCACCTCTTCCAACTTATTCAGTATGATATATATGTATCGCTGATACTACGGCTGCTTTATCCTAATTCTGATTTGCAGTTTTATCTCAATCCACTTGCAAATGTGCCACATCCACAGCCTATTTACGCTCCATTCAACATACTGGTAGCTGTGGCTATCTTTAGTTATGTGTTTACAGTTCTTGCTGGTTGGATGGTCAACTACTCTGATCACAGCAAAGTTGTTGCCGACTACATGAGAGATCAGGCCGACTCAAGAATTGACGGTGGAGTGTTCGATCCAGCCACTATGAAGGGCTATAAATATTTGGTTTACTGGCCTGGTTATATGGCAATCCCGAGGCCTGGACCTTCTAATTACAGACATGTACTTCCTGCAGATAATGTCATCACAATTGATACAATCTGGGAGAAGTGCGGTGACAACTTGTTCAATCCATATGGCAGTGTGTTACGGTTGAAAGATGTTTGCCTCTCTTTTTCCTTGTCTCACCTGCTCAAGCGTCGATTCTTCGGTATGGACTGTCCCGAAGCTGCCTTTTCCGAGACACGGGACTTTGTCGTCAAGGGGCTGCTTGGGGAGAATGGGGATGACTACGAAAGAGCATTCCGCGTCATCGAGGTAGAGTTGGGTTTCCTTTATGATTTCTTCTTCACCAGACATGCCTGTATCTTTGAGATGCAAATTAATTTCTTTCTGATGGTTGTTCTCAAGATAAGTTGTACGGTGGCCATGGGGATATTTCTGTTTATTAAATCACCAATTCTTCAGGCACCCAACCCTGTCATTAAAGTGGAAACTAGGACCATTGATACCACCATCACAGTCTTAATTATGGGGGCATTCCTGGCTGCCGAATTAGTGCAAGCCCTTGTATATCTGGGATCAGATTGGGCCATCGTTTCACTTGCATGCGCTTATACTAGAAGTAATTTTCAAGCCATTCTGCCAGTTTTCCATCGAACTATTGGATTTCTTAGGTGTCTGAACCGATTTCCATATTGGAAAAATTTGATAGGCCAGTGCTCCGTGATTGAAGACTTCCGGATGGCACCCACGAGGTTTGAATCCACACTACTCACCAAAGTGAAATTCCTCCCCGTGTTTGCCCTTCTTAAATTCGAATCTTGGCTTTTTCGGTCAATGGCTTTTAGAGTTCGGTACGTCAAGGTACCAAACACACTGAGAAGAGAGATTGTTTCCTCATTGAAATCCGTAAGTGGTCGTGTAAGTAATGGGGAAGCATTATTGCAGCGTACTGGTGATCTTGGACGGTTTCCAGAACATCTTACTCAAACGGAGATTATGCTTATTTGGCACACTGCAACCGAGTATTGCAAGATTGTTGTACCCGTACGGGATGAGGTGGAGGTGGATAGCAGTTCTGCACAAGCAGGGGATGAACATCTGGTTGCTGTACCCGTACCGCATGAGGTGGAGGTCGACAGCAGTTTTGCACAAGCAGGGGATGAACATCTGATTGCTGTACCCGTACTGGATCTGGATGAGGTGGAGGTGGACGGCAGTTCTGCACAAGCAGGGGATGAACAGCTTTCAATTTGTCAACGCCGTGAGGTTGCGATCATGTTATCCCGATATTGTGTATATTTGATGTATTCCATCCCAGAGTTGCTACCTGGTAATTTTGCAGATACCCAATTTGTCTTAAAAAGTGTTTCCCGTGAAGCACTAGAAGCGGGAACTGGCAAACGGCCAACTAAAGATAGATTGGTCTAGATCATTTCAGAAGGTCAGGATGTGTAGGACCGAAATGGCGACAGAGGGGGGGTGAATGTCGTTTCCTTTTAAATTAACCCCGCACAAGAACTCACACAGAGAAGGAAATACAGAGTAAATAGAGAACGAAGTGAAAACTAACACTGCTACCGAAAGCACAACAAATGAAATAGCCCCCAACTGAAAGTAAACAAGCACAAAGGACTGCAGCCCCAACTGAAAGAAATGAAAGCAAAAAGGACTGCAGAAAAGGGCTAAAGAAGCTAGAACCACTAGGAATACTTCTGGCCGAACCACTAAAGAGCAGGGACTGCAAAAGGCTAAGAAGGAGCAAGCTTTTTGCTATTTCTTGAGCCGACTGAAACCAACAAAAGAGATGATAATTTGGGATGCATGCAACACAGATGAACTCAGCCTAGATCAGCAGAGAACCAGCAAAACTTTCGGCTAAAAACAAGGTCGTTTGAACTACATGCAGCTGGGATGAAAACTGCAGAAAAACAAGGGAAAAAGACCACTGCATGCTTGAGCCATTCAGCCAAGAGTCATTCTGTCCACAAAAAAAAAATATTTGATTCCTTGGAATTAATGCAATCGGACAGCAACAACTAAAGAAGCTCAATCAAGATAGTTCGGATCAAAAATAAGAAAAGAAGGGCAATCTGCAACCATGCTGAGAAATAAATGCAGCCGAATGGACACTCTTTCCTGGCCGTGAGCAGCAAGTAGTGCAGAGAGACAGAAGATTGTTCGCGGCAAAAGAAGAAACTCTCGGCTGCAGAGAAACCAAGCAATGAACAATAAAAACTGCTGGCTACCGAAAGATCCAAATGGCATACAGAGCAACCGAGAAGCAGATAAATCTCAGAGAACTGAAAACCGAATAATCTAGAATATGAGCAATCACAGAACAGAGAAGATTGCACTGGAGACAATAAAACACAAGGAGAAGCATGAACACAAGAAATAAACTTCAGATTTTCATTTCAAGAAACACGAGATACAAAGAACTACGTCTCCATACGCATGGACATTCGGAGGAATGATTACAAGAATTCTCAATCCATCCTCTCCCTCTCAATCCTCAAGAACACCAAGAGCTACACATGCTTCTTGGGAGGAACACACACATACACACATGGAGAGACCCAAATGAAACCCTAACTTTTACACCCACTCTCTCAAATTTCAGCACACCATCTCCATCTCTATTTATAGCCTCCACTAATGGGTTCACCAAGTGCTTTACCCAATTAGCTTTTGCGCTTTACCCACAATCCACTTCCTTTAGTGCAGCTTTGCGTTTTTACCGAAACGCCCCTCGCGCACCTTCCAGGAAGCTTCCTCATTCCTTGCCCTGCAAGCCACGCAGCTTCGCCGTCTTCGGCACACCTCGACCGTTCTGACCTCAGCGCCACCTGCGCCTAGTCCGGTCCACCGTGCCTCGCCACGACTCCACCTCGAATCCACGTCGTCTTCGACACATCCCGACCGTTCTGACCTCAGCGCCACCTGCGCCTAGTCCGGTCCTCCGTGTCTCGCCACGACTCCACTCGATGTCCTGCAGCCACACAGACAAGAAACACATCAAATAGCACGGTACAAAACATGTAAACATGGTTAGCACCTATAAATCCTACTCAAGCGAGAAATGACCCACGTGGCCAACCGGGACGACGCCCACGCGTCAAATTTGTCTAGTCACGACCCGACCTCGCCAAATGCCAAAAAGGCACGAATCACTCAAACTAAACTCACTCTAACCAAACCACGAGTCAATTACTCATCACCAACACGGGATTTAGACCACATGATCTCTCAGGATGACACTATCTTCAGGAAAGGACTGAAGCTCGGGATGCAGCTGGAAGGTATGGAGGACTGTTGGAAGGCGATGGCTGAATTCTGGGTTGAGACCATCCTCTACATTGCCCCGTCAGACAACGCCAAGGCACACATGGAACGCCTTGCGCAAGGAGGGGAGTTTCTCACACACATCTGGGCTCTCCTTACTCATGCCGGCATCCTCAACACAAAACCAGGGCCACGAACCAACTCCTGAAGAAGGCACTGCGTAAGGCCAGTTCTACTCTCCCTCTGCTTCCTCTTCAATTACAACTCTGGGAGTACGTCCACTTGTGGCATCGTTTCATTTGATTCTACGTCCATTGTGGGGCATCAATCTAAAAGCTGTTTCATTACACTCAAACAAATTTGCTGTGTTCATGTGTTTTGTCAGCTTCTGTATGTTGTATTGCTTCCATGTCAATGAAGACGTGTGCTTGTGATTTGCTTTGGTTATATGGCTGTTGCGGAAGTGAAAATCGTTGTCACCTGTATGAGCATGGCTCTGACGAGCGTGCACATTACTGTATTAAGCTTCCTTGTTCTTGTAATGATTGAAATGAAATGTGGTGCATATCTCTCGGCAGAGTGTAGCTTTCGTGCGTTTGTGGCTTGCCTATTTGGTCGCGCACCTCAACGTCGTACTCCGCCACCGCCCCCAGCATCCTGTAACGAAGCCACCGTCGTTCGCCTTCCGGGTCATCCTGGCGACTACGCAGCCGCTCCTCCGCCCCAGTGGGGACCAGTGACGCCCAGAATCGGTCGCTCCCCTTGTTGGCACCGAATTTGTTCTGAAAGTAAAATACAAATAAATAATTATAAAAGTACAATTGTTAAATAAATAAATAAATAAATTATGCTAAAGGCTAAAATATGTTACAGTATAAAATAACTAAAGATCGTGAATTATTTTTTAAAAAATGGCAATCGCTATGCCATACATAGACCAGAAAATTATAGGTGCAATCGGAGCAGAAACACATGGATTTCTCTTATCCCGTATTATGTTCTATATTTTTTTCACGAAATTAGAGTGGACACAAATAACACCGGATATGAATACGAATACAGAGCGAATACATGCTGCTTGAAATAAACATATTGTTTCTTACATTTCTCTTAATTTACTCTCTCTAGTCACAATAAAAGACTTCTTGGAATACATAGAGTCAAACTTTCGAGACATTTTGGTTATTGATATCTTTTTGAATATTTATATTTGACACATAAAAATGATATGTGTAGATTTTATCTCAAAATTAATTTTATAAAATTATTCTTCTAATATATTTTATAAAATATATTATAGTAAAAATTAGTGATTAAAGCCATATTTTAAGAACTGTATCGATATCTAAAACATTACTTTTTACAGTAGAGTAGAAAAAACATATTAACAAAAAGGGCATTCGAATGAGTGTCAGATGCAAATAGGGAAATCGAGGATAAATCAGAAAAGTAGGATGGAAAACTCTGCAAGCCCATGAAATTTCAGCGTAATTCTAAATGTACCTTTTTTTGTTTGCAGTGCTAACTTGTTAAACCAAACACAAACCCAGAGGAGGCGCGGCGCGGCGCGGGAGGCCTCAAACCTATCCCCGCCTCGTTGGCGGGAACCAAGCCCCTCCCACTTCCCCGCACCAAATAAGCTTCCTACGCGTGGTCTGCCGTAAGCCATCGCACGGTCACCCTGGATCTGGGACCCACCATACGAGGTGCATGACGGATCAGGTCCACGGGAGAATCACTCGTGCTCGTGCTCCCGGAGAATTTCGTTCCGTGCAACTTTTTTCGCCTAGGCCCCCCAAGACATGGGCATGTCGTTCGATGGCCTAAATACCACGTATAGAAGCGTTTTTGCCGAGGAGTAGTTGAATGCTTTCCTTAATTATTATAGCTTGCATCAATTTTAATATGTTTAAGAGATAAATAGCTAAAATTAATCCTTAAATATACATCAATATTAGTGTATTTTACTGTACACTTGATGCATTGAAGTATCTCCCGTAATTGCCTTTATGTGTCTCACGAGTCTTGCATGAAAAGCTCTAGAGATTTCTTTATTTACACAAGGGGGCCCAAGTGTTGGCAAATGGCTACTTATAATTTGATTTGTTGTGTTCAACAAAGACTCAATTTTCACTATTGTCTTTCTATCGTTTAGAAAGCATATGGCTCAACACATTGAAACAGGAAGCTACTTGAAAATTGGGGGAATAGTTTATTTACGTTAATCCTAACCAATCCTGAATTATCAAATATAATTTTTAAATTTAGAGAATAAATTTCCAAACATGAAGACAATTTGTTAATTCTCTTGTTCCCTTTGAAATTAGATGAATATATAGCCAAATATTCATTGCAAAAATATCACGTCGAAAATCCATTCTCAAATAGAAATAGCTTTTTTTTAGAGTTTTAGGCAATAGCCCCAATCTCATTTTTGTTATAAAATGGACTTGACATTCAACATCTCAAGCAGAAATAATTATGCAAATCTTAAGATATATTTATCCATGCATACACATAGTAAAATGTATTTTAGTTTCAAGTAAGCGAATAATCGTTCAAGCTCAAAATAGTTCATTTGAGCATACATAAAGGTGTGGGATCAAATCCAATGAGCCCAACCAAAGTAGCCCTTAAAATGTTGTGGTGTAATACAAGAAAAAAGATACAAACTGAATAACTATGTATATTTAGGAATTATAACTGAATAAATAATATCTTACAATTCAAGATTTCTTCTAATTGGAGTCCAAGTCCATTTTATAATTTCTAGATCCAAGCAGTGAAAACAGAAATACGGAATACAAAGGGGACCAAGCTGCAAATCACCGAAATTGCCCTTCCTATAAGCCCTCCGTATAAATAAGCCGCTCTTCGGCTCCCCACCGCCTCTCGCCCGATCAGACGATCCAAGGCCCATTCCGCACTCCAAATCCGCCTCGCCTCCCGCGAACCCTAACCCTAGCCCCCCACCGCCGCTCGCTCCAATGGCGAAGCCGGTGAAGTACGACGACGAGGAGGAGATCTCGTCCCCCGGCGAGGAGGAGGAGGAGGACCAGTCCGACGGCGCCGGCTCCGGATCTGGCGAGGAGGAGGACGAGGAGGAGTCGCCCGCGGCGGCGGGCGAGGCGGAGGGGGAGGAGGAGGTGGACGAGGAGGAGATCGAGGCCGTCACCACCGGCGCGGGCGCCGACGAGGAGGAGGAGGAAGGCGGCGTTGCCGCCGCCGCCGGGGAGGGCGACGAGGGGTCGCAGTCCACCGAGGACGACGAGGCCGTCGCAGGGGACTACGACGTTGACGAGGTTAGTGGGGGGCCTAGGGTTTGCGGGTTGGAATCGATATTTAGAGGGTTTGTATGAGTTTAAAGATATTTTTGGGGCGATAGATTGGGCTGATTTCATCAATTATGTGTTCCGAGCAGTTTTTTTGTCTTTCATGTTTCTGCAGTCGTTGCTGTGAACTACATTTTCTAGCTGGATTTGCGTTGGACCTTTTGTGTTCCCAGTGAAAACTTTGGTTTTGCGCTGCTACGCTACCGACTTAGTTTATTTCTTAGCCATTGCATCAATTTTAGTTTAGTTGATATTTTATCATCTTCCTGCTTCAATAATTTAGAGCTTCTATTAGATTAGCGAATATCCCTAGCTCCGGACTGAAAAGAAGCTACTGTTTGGAGGATATTGTTGCTCTCTTTATGTCTTACAGTGCAGTACTTGTCTAGGTGCTTTCATTCTGTTTATTGTTGGGCAAAATAAAAAAGAATAATTAGGTGGTTTTGCGAATGTCTTAATTGTATCAGACTAGGGTGGTTGCACATTTTTTGCATCATATTGCATCTTACTGTTTTTCATTGCAGACTGAAGGCCCTGCAGGAAGTGCAGGTGTAGGGAAGCGTGAGCGAGCCAGGCTTAAGGAACTCCAGAAATTAAAGAAGCAGAAAATCCAAGAAATATTGGATACCCAGAATGCTGCCATTGATGCTGACATGGTTTGTTCACATTATGTATTTTCTTTTGCATTTGATTCTTCTGAGTACATTGCATTCTCATCATAGTTCTGATCATTATTTTTTAACAGAACAATAAGGGCAAGGGGCGATTGAAGTATCTACTGCAGCAGACTGAGATATTTTCCCACTTTGCAAAAGGAAACCAATCAAAAGAGAAGAAGCCACGTGGAAGGTAATTGTCACGTGCTGGAATTATATTTCACGTGAACTGGTCATGCGTGTGAACAGTACCCGTGGTACTGTAGCAGCTACTTATGGTAGGATTATATCAGTTAGGATAGAGATAAGAATAATTAGTTTTCTTATTAGATGGGTTTACTACTTTATAGATATATTCTATCTATTAAAGAAAGAGATTATTTCTTTCCCACCTAGCTTTGGTCTCTCCCTTAGACCGGCTGCTCTAGATCCGTTCCTTCCTCTAACCGGTGCCTTTCTTTACCTAGCGTTGTTTTACCTCAAGTCGTCGTTGTCCAACCTCTATCCGACAGATGTTTATCCTGTTATGAACTAAGGTTACTTTATACCATGGCATAGCCGTTCTTCCTAGTGGTATTATAATTTACTTTATACGCTCATCTGGGATGAGTAATAGAAACTGCAGGCACTTGCATAACACTGATGAAATTCAAAATTCATAAAAACAATACCCATCTTTGTTCATGACCATGGTACAGAAATTGTCTGATGCTGGAAAGTAGTGTTGGGTCGCGCTTTGAAATAATTTTAAGTTGAAGGATTATGTATGTATCAAACGTATCAAACACATAAGATAAACAATTTTGGTTGGATAAGCTTATAGATGCATATGGTGGTCTTCATCGCTTCATTGGCTTCTTCAGGGCTTGTTTGGATGTAAGGGGATTAGGCCCAACCCCTTCACATGGGCAGGGAAATTGAATTAAAATCCCTGCTTGTCTGAAGTTATTCGGCCTAATCCCTACCTACCCAAACAAATCCTCATCTGGTTAAATTTTATGAAAATGTCAGGACTGTACAATTTTAGATGATATCAATTTACCATTTTATTGGCAGTGCTATATTGTCATTTCTAGCTGTGGGGTTAACTGAAGTTCTGAATACATTTGTTAATTTAAGCAGTTTACCTTATAAAGTAATAGCTTTTGGCTTCATTATATTATAGAGTGCTCCCTTTTATTATGTGTCCAGGGCCATAAGATGTAGTTCCATTTACTTTAGGATTCTGTCTGTCTGTTGTTCTATGTTCTGTGATTTATTTGTTGCTAATGTGAGTCAAACTGTAGGGGCCGTCATGCGTCAAAGATGACAGAAGAGGAGGAAGATGAAGAATACCTCAAAGAGGAGGAAGATGCACTTGCTGGTACAGGAGGAACACGTTTGGTTTCGCAGCCATCATGTAAGCCTTCCCTTCCTGATCATATGTAACTATTTTTTTTTACATTTTTCACTTTCTTTTACGTTAACAACCAAGTGCTATGTAGATACTTTTCTTTTCTTGCCAGTTATATGAATCTTTTTCTTTGTTGTCATAGAAGTGTTGTGTATCCTGTCCATAACATGACAATGAAATATGACACCTAATTTTAAAAATGCATAACTGAACACTGAATTTTGATTAGGAGACAAGTGAACCAATATTATATCATAGTTGATTGTTGGTAACTGTGTTTTTTAACTAATCAAACATAGATTAGTTGGCTTAAATGGACATGGACTTTTTGCCCACATCAGTAATGTCTACCCATATCAGTAGTGTAGCTGTTTTGTGTTGATTTTTAACTTAAAGATCAATATCTATTGATGTAATGGATGGGGCTTTGTTTTATTCCCACTAATATATTATTATTTCCTGAAAGTAGAATTGGATATTTCTAATCATTCTTAGGAAAATCAGCTAATAGCATCTGAGTCCTTAATTCTAGGATTTTATATTTTTCAATATACTGTCATATGTTAACTACTAAATGGCTGTATTCTCTTTTTGTTTGCTTTGCAGGCATAAAGGGAAAAATGCGAGATTACCAGCTAGCTGGGCTTAATTGGCTCATACGACTGTATGAGAATGGTATCAATGGGATATTGGCTGATGAGATGGTATGTTAGACGCCCTAACCTCACAATAAGCCAAAGTCACCAAAACTTTCTCAATCTCTTATTCGATCAATATGGTGGTTATGCTTGATGTAATTTGACCTTGGGATGGTATTTCATTATTCAGGGTCTTGGGAAAACTCTTCAAACAATTTCACTGCTGGGCTATCTGCATGAATTCAGAGGCATAACTGGTCCTCACATGGTTGTTGCACCGAAGTCTACTCTGGGCAACTGGATAAAGGAAATCCAGCGTTTTTGTCCTATTTTACGTGCTGTGAAGTTCTTAGGAAATCCAGAAGAGAGGGTTAGTACCAAATCTATCTTCAATCATTATTGCAATTTCTGCTGACATGTTACTGATCTTCAATCCTGTTTGGTCAGAACCATATAAGGGAGAATTTGCTACAGCCAGGAAAATTTGATGTCTGTGTGACTAGTTTTGAAATGGCAATCAAAGAAAAAACTGCACTGAGGCGTTTCAGCTGGCGCTACATTATTATTGATGAAGCTCATCGGATAAAAAATGAGAACTCTCTTCTATCTAAGACGATGAGGCTTTACAACACTAATTATCGTCTCCTCATCACGGGCACTCCACTCCAGGTAGGTTTTCTCTGGCAGTACTGTTTCTTCGTATTATACATACATTTCAGACTTGGATTACAGCCACTGTCAGAATATTTATGTTTCTTTACATTCTTTAATCTTATTTGTTAGTTCAATCTGATCGCTGACTGATTTTCTATGTGGCAGAACAATCTCCACGAGCTTTGGTCTCTCCTCAACTTTTTGCTGCCTGAAATATTTAGCTCTGCTGAGACCTTTGATGAATGGTTCCAAATTTCCGGTGAAAATGATCAACATGAGGTTGTTCAGCAGCTTCATAAGGTTAGGGATATAACACACATGCTCAATCAGTGTCAGTGTTTGAATCAACCCTATATAATTCATGTATGCATATTTTGTGAAGGTTCTTCGTCCGTTTCTTCTTCGGAGGCTTAAATCCGATGTTGAAAAGGGTTTGCCTCCAAAAAAGGAGACAATACTTAAAGTTGGAATGTCTCAGATGCAAAAGCAGTACTATCGTGCTCTGCTTCAGAAAGATTTGGAGGTTATTAATGCTGGTGGTGAACGCAAACGATTGCTTAACATAGCGATGCAGTTGCGCAAGTGCTGCAATCATCCATATTTATTTCAAGGTGCAGAGCCTGGTCCACCTTACACAACTGGTGAACATCTTGTTGAGAATGCAGGTATGTTTTTCATCTTGATTTTCCTTTTTTGTTGACCTTACTTCTGTGGTTGCTTATTAACAACACTTTTGATATTTACTGTAGGAAAAATGGTTCTGTTAAATAAATTGCTGCCCAAACTAAAGGATCGTGACTCCAGAGTGCTTATTTTCTCACAGGTGATTATTTCCCATTTCCATGCATATATGAATGGCTTTTAGAGTTTAAGGCACTTGGGTTACTAAGCATGTGCATTTCATTAGACATTTCATTGGTTTTCCCCAAATTTCACTTTGTTTGACATATATTAGCATCCTGCAGATGACCAGGCTTTTGGATATCTTGGAAGATTATCTTATGTATAGAGGGTATCAATATTGCCGTATAGATGGAAACACAGGTGGAGAAGATCGTGATGCATCCATTGAAGCTTTTAATAAACCAGGAAGTGAGAAGTTCATTTTCTTGCTTTCAACCAGGGCTGGTGGCCTTGGTATCAACCTTGCAACTGCTGATGTTGTGATTCTTTATGACAGTGATTGGTATGCCGCTATTTTAGACTGCAAATAATGCTTTGTAACCCACGAAGATGAATCTCACATCTTTGGTATTTCTAATATGTCTGCAGGAATCCACAAGCTGATCTCCAAGCTCAAGACCGTGCACATAGGATAGGTCAAAAGAAAGAAGTTCAAGTTTTCCGATTTTGCACTGAGGTTTGCTAGTACTAGCTTGAGAATATTACAGTACACAATTTTGGTATTGGTATCTAATAGGAAATGGCGAAAACTAAATTCCAGTACACCATTGAGGAAAAAGTGATCGAGAGAGCCTACAAGAAGCTTGCATTGGATGCTTTAGTCATTCAACAAGGACGATTGGCAGAGCAGAAAAGTATGTTTTTGCTTCTTATCATTGCTATCTGACGGAGGATTTTTCTGTGGTAATAGGATATGGACTAGTCTGATCTTCTAATCTCATCTGTTTTTATTCAGCTGTCAATAAGGATGACCTGTTGCAAATGGTGAGATTTGGTGCGGAAATGGTGTTCAGTTCCAAGGACAGCACGATAACAGATGAGGATATTGACCGTATTATAGCTAAAGGAGAAGAGACAACAGCAGAGCTTGATGCAAAAATGAAAAAATTCACAGAGGATGCCATTAAATTTAAAATGGATGATAGTATGCATCCCTCCTCTCTCTCTCTCTCTCTCTCTCTCTGTGTGTGTGTGTGTGTGCGCGCGTGCGTGTGTGTCTGTCTAACGTCATGTTTTTTGCAGATGCTGAATTGTATGATTTTGATGATGATAAGGTAATAAGCCATCCGCTTAATTATGTGCTGTAAATTTGAAATTTAGTTGTTCACCACCAACTGAATCTGCTTTCTTGATTGCTTGAAGGAGGAAAACAAGCTTGATTTTAAGAAACTGGTCAGTGATAACTGGATTGAGCCACCTAGAAGAGAAAGGAAGAGGAAGTATGTCACTTTTTTTGGGTTGAAGTGCATTTTGTCTTTTAATTTTGTTGACCTAATTTTGACTTATTATTGTAGCTACTCTGAGTCTGAGTACTTCAAACAAGCACTTCGCCAAGGTGCACCTGCAAAACCTAGGGAACCACGGATTCCAAGAATGCCACACTTGTAAGTTTTTTAGCGTTACTATGCATTTTCATTTTGTCAAAAATTTTAATGAATATGCCTTATTGCTTGGTATTGTCAGCTCATCTTGTTTTTGTTTATGGCAGGCATGATTTCCAGTTCTTCAACAGCCAAAGGCTAAATGAATTGTATGAAAAGGAAGTCCGGTACCTCATGGTAATTCCTCAGCTAGAATGCTTTTGTTATTCCAGCTAGATGTTGAGAAACTAGTTCACTCAACTTTTTATCTTTTTTTTTTATCTTATGTGCCATACCATAAGAATCTATTTCATCATTGCTCCACTACCTAATACATTATCTGTTAATTGCCATCTGATAATTGGGGTGCCTAACTTTTAAAAATTTAATGCAGCAAGCAAACCAGAAGAAAGATACCATTGATGGTGAAGATGAAGGTATTACTCTTGCTTCTCTAAGTTGCATTACAGCATCCAGCTAGATTGTGCTACTTATATAATTCTTATGCAATGCTCAGATCAGTTGGAACCTTTGACGGCAGATGAGCAGGAAGAGAAGGAACAGTTATTAGAAGAGGTTAGATATAAATATACCTAAATATTTGATTATCCGCCTGCTTTAGATATTATCTTTTTAAACTTTGTTTCTGTTCTCCATTGTGTGAATCTCAGGGTTTTGCAACATGGACGAGGAGAGACTTCAACACATTTATCCGTGCATGTGAGAAATATGGTCGCAATGACATCAAGAGTATAGCCTCTGAAATGGAGGGGAAGACAGAAGAGGAAGTTCAACGATATGCTAAAGTTTTCAAGGAGAGATACAAGGAACTGAGTGGTAGGCCAGTAACTCAATTAATTATACATGATTAATATATGATTATTGCATAACTCCGCACCAAGCAACTGACAGCCTGTGTGGTGAATGGTAAATTGGGAAATGAAGACAGTTTTCATGCTGACTAATCATTTGTGGTTTGTCTGTCTAACCAGATTACGATAGAATTGTCAAGAACATTGAAAGGGGAGAGGCAAGGATATCGCGGAAGGATGAGATCATGAGAGCCATTGGGAAGAAGTTAGACCGCTATAAGAACCCATGGTTAGAGTTGAAAATTCAGTATGGCCAAAATAAAGGGAAATTCTATAATGAGGAATGTGACCGCTTTATGGTATGTTCCCTCATTTTTTTATGCATATTCCTCCCAAGTATGTGACATGATTAACAAGCTGTTGTTACGTTTCAGCTATGCATGGTGCATAAGCTTGGATACGGAAATTGGGATGAACTGAAAGCGGCCTTTCGCATGTCGCCCTTGTTCCGATTTGATTGGTTTGTGAAGTCCAGAACCACCCAAGAGTTGGCTAGGCGATGTGACACCCTTATCCGTCTAGTTGAGAAAGAGAATCAAGAATATGATGAGCAAGAAAGGCAGGCAAGGAAAGACAAAAGGCTTGCTAAGGTATATTCCACCTGGCCATCACTGGTCTGAAGTCTAAAATATCCCTCAGCATCACTATTTCATTGTTCTAGAATTCGTGCATACCCTGTATCGTTAATTCGATTTTGCGATCATGCATTTTTCTTTTGCTGCACAGAACATGACACCAACAAAGCGAGCCGCATTAAGGGCATCAGAGGGTGACACGACTCCATTGAATTCAAGCAAGAGGCGACGGCAGTCCCTTATGGACGATTATGTGGGCTCGGTAAGTCATCAATCGGTTGATCTTAAATAGAAAATTACCTAGTAGTTACTTTGAAACAACGACGCCTCAGTGCTATTGCACATCTATTTCCTCCCTAGTTAATCCATCTAGGGAGCTGAAAATTAACTCTATCTGCTGCTCACCAGTTGTGAATATGTTACAGGGAAGGCGTAAACGAGGTTGATCTGATGATGCCTCCTTTTGAAACTTCGCGAGATCAAGAGCGAGCTCAGAAAACGTTTCAGGCCTAGTTCTCTTTAATGCTTCAAACCTCTGTTGTCCATGAGCTCAAAGACTCAACGGAGGCTCGACTTTGTAGCTTAATCTGTGCAACAACGTAGGCTAGTTCAATCCTTGTACTAGTATATATTTCCTGGGTTCATTTGATCATGACCTCGGTCAGCCCATGCTGTATTAGGTCGGATGGAATGTTGACCCTTTTGAGTGACGTCTCATTTCTGTTTACTCAGCGGTTCCCCCATCTACGAAGCCGAATGAGAAGCTTGGCATCTGTTATTATCTGTGCGTGCCTTATAACTTTCTGACCTAATAGATTGTATTCTTTTGAAAAGAAAAATGCTGCTGATCCCTTTCAAGGGCCACAGCCCGCAACGAAGAAAGGCTTGCATCTTGAACTAAGTCTCTGTTCATGGCCATGTCTATGCTTCTCATGGTGACGGTTACCTTGGTCGCCGGCGTCGTAGTCCAAGGTACTCTACCACTCCCCAAATAAAGTTCTGCAAGTTGAAGCGTTTAGACGTCCAGCGCCTCTGGTGCATCGCCGCCTCGGAGCTTCCGATCGGGCCGCCGCTACTACCCTTCCTCCTGCTCTGGATCTGGTCGCCAAAGCGCTTCTGGCAGAGGTCTTTCGGTTATTTTCTTTTCTTTCAAGGTCTTTTCTGTCATTTTCAAGGACCTGTTAGCAATATCTCTCTCTTAGAAGATCCCTGTTCTGGGCCCTTTTGCCTAAAAACGAATAAACATTGATTTTTTAAATAGGAAATCTGGCTTTCATTAATCACAAACTAACATTATATAACCACCCTTAAAGCAAGTGGAATTGGCCAGCCCTAGGCCCCCTCGTCCCTGGTTTTGCACAAAAGCGCTTGAAATTTTCGAAATCATGGTGACGTCTTGACCAAACTAGCCGTCTGAGGGTTACACTTATCCTGAGGGTTATCGAAATCATGGTGACGTCTTGACCAATCACGGGGTTGAGCCACCCCCACAACAAGAGCAAAAGCCTCATGCGAGCAGAGGAAGGAAAAACACAGAGCTTGCGGTGCACAAACTCGGGTTTTCTCTTCAAATTAAACGGCAAAAACCTGGAAACTGATTACAAGATCAAAAACTGACACCAACTCTTTCTAAACTTATCTATCTGCTAACAAGGAAAACCATCTGCCAAACAGGGAAACAAAACAAACTGATTTTTTCTCCACATGGAAACAAATCAGACTCAAAACAGAAACTAACCAATACTTGACTTAGACGCGTTTCAGACGTCCTGAGCACCAGCAACGCTGAACCATTACCGTAACAAGATTATTTTTATCAAGCAATAGGGGCGCTGGGGGAGGACATGGACATGCCGGAAAAGGTGCGGCGGCTGCAGGCCATGGGCGTCGCGGAAGGCAAACCGCGCTCCAATCTTCGTCGGCGGGCTGCAGCTTGGCACGGAGCTGGAAAGCGCCGCCACCGCCCGGCTGTGGAAGGTCATGGCGGAGTTCTGGGTGGAGACCCTCCTCTACGTTGCGCCTTCCAACAACGCGGAGGGGCACATGCGACGCCTCGCGGAAGGAGGGGATCGAGTTCTGGACGCATGTCTGGGCACTCCTCACGCATGCCGGCGTCCTCACGCGCAACAGAAGGGAAAAAAGTCAAGAAACCCCTGAAGAACCTGTGCAACGACGGTAGTACAAATACATCTCTACCCCTCTATAATACACCAAAATTTTCTTTACTAAATCCACCCCCTCAACCACCCCCACAGTCATGCCTAATCTAAGTCCACCCAGATTTGTGTACCAAAGTAATCCAACTTCATACAAATGAATGGCCTGGATCTCTCCTCAAGCCTTCTTCTCTTACTCATTGAAGATCCTAAGGCTAAAATCATCCGGATCATGCACATCGTTGAAGCCAGAACCCCACCCCGCGATACCCGTCTCCACCCCCGAAACCCGTGCGTCCGTTCTCCGCCCATTCATTCGGTCATTCGACCCATTCGCCGCATATCCGGCTCTCCGCCCCCCTCTCGCACGGTCCACGGCCCGCCTGCAGATCCGCCGCCTCCTCCGCCCCCCGCCCGGCTGCCGGCCTTTTCCTCCGCCCCGCTCGCCCGCCGCCCTGCGCCCCGCTCGCCTCAGCCCTCAGCGCCTCCGCGGCTCCACCTCGCCCAGATCCGCCGTCGCACCCGCCGCCTCCTCCACCCCTACCCGGCCACCGGCCGCCTCCTCCGCCCCCCACCCGGCCGCCGGCTTTCTCCTCCGCCCCGCTCGCCCAGATCTAATCCGCTCGCCCGCCGCCCTGCGCCCCGCTCGCCTCAGCCCTCAGCGCCTCCGCCGCTCCGCCTCGCCCAGATCCGCCGTCGCACCCGCCGTCAGCCGCCTCCTCCACCCCTGCCCGGCCACCGGCCGCCTCCTCTGCCCCCACCCGGTCGCCGGCCTTCTCCTCCGCCCCGCTCGCCCAGATCTAATCTGCTCGCCCGACGCCCTACGCCCCGCTCGCCTCAGCCCTCCGCGGCTCCGCCTCGCCCAGATCCGCCGTCACACCCGCCGCCGGCCGCCTCCTCCACCCCTACCCGGCCGCCGGCCGCCTCCTCCGCCCCTACGCTGCCGCCCGTCACCCCCACCCGGCCGGCCGCCCTCACCAAGTTCCTCTCCTCCCTCATGGACTACACCCCCATGGTGCGGTAACACACTCTTTGCCCTAATACCCTCTCCTTCGGCCGATTTCCGAGTTCTGTGTTTGATTCGGTAGCGCGGCCGATTCCGGACGAGCTGGTGGAGCACTACCTCGCCCGCAGCGGTTTCCACCCGGCCGTGAAGCATGATGGACTTCCTGTTTTATAAGCTGCAATCCAAGGATCTCTCACTGTGCCACTGTATGATCCCGCTTGGTTCTTGCACCATGAAACTAAATGCTACTGTGGAGATGATGCCTGTCACCTACCCCAACTTTGCGAACATGCACCCATTTTCCCCTACTGACCAGGCTGCAGGCTATCATGTAAGAACCCTTCAGCATTTATTTAGTTTCTATAATGGCAAATTATTCATAATAGCTATTTCTAGATGATCTGAAATTACTTGTTTTGTTATGAAGGAAATGTTTGACGACTTGGGCAATCTGTTGTGCAAGATCACCGGTTTTGATTCTTTCTCTTTGCAACCAAATGCTGGTGCTTCAGGAGAGTACGCCGGATTGATGGTTATTCGTGCTTACCACAGGGTATGCCATGATAAATACACCATCCTAGCTCTTTTTGTTTCGTTTAGCATTCTTTGTTTACAAACCATGTGAAAAAACTGCAATCAAGAGGAGACCACCACCGCGATGTCTGCATCATTCCTGTCTCAGCACACGGTACAAATCCTGCAAGTGCTGCTATGTGTGGAATGAAGATTGTTACTATTGGAACTGATTCCAAAGGTAACATTAACATTGAGGAGTTGAAGAAAGCCGCTGAAGCAAACAAGGACAACTTGGCTGCTCTGATGGTAGTGTTCTTATGCCCCGTTAGTATGAGAATTTATCATGGCTTATGATAATAATGTTACCACAATTTTACTCTTTCAGCTCAACTGTTCATTGCTAAATTTTGATATAGTATTCTGATGCTATACTATTGCTGCATGGCCTTCTCGCTATATTTAGTGTGATTATGCAAATTAGTAGACTCTTGCTGTCTTATTGCTGCTTTGAATATATTATAAGAGAGAGATCAGACAGCTGCTTCATAGTACCTCCCTCTAATGGTACTTGTCATATATTCGAAGGAACTCGATGTAAATAATAGAAACTATGTCCAATTTGCTTTGGTTTATCTACCGCCACATAAAAGCTACAAACAATTGATGAATAAGAGTAAATAAAATTGAAACCTGGAAATGTTAGAGTTCACTCAGGACAAAAGTTGATTTTTCTTTCTAAAAAGGACTGTCTGAAATATTTTTGCCTTGTGCCGAGAATAACAGAATGTTGCATGATTACCTTATTATTCAGGTTACCTATCCTTCAACCCATGGAGTCTATGAAGAAGGCATTGATAAGATATGCAGGATCATTCATGAGAATGGCGGGCAGGTCTATATGGATGGGGTTAACATGAATGCTCAGGTTATTTCTTTGCAGTTTTTTATGTCATCTTGTTTACTTTGTTCTTTCTGCAATTGCTATTTTCAAGTGTTTTAATGTATTGGAACACATTTATGTTGGTCTACAGATCGTATAGATGGCTTTCCAACATGATGATGAGTTTTATTCTTAAAACAATTACTTTTGAAGCAAAATTCTATTAAATTTGTTTATGAAATAAGTCCACATGAATTCTAAAAACATTACATCCGTGCCATTTTTTTGCTTTGTTGATCGGATTTGATCGGATCTGGGGTGTGGGCTAGGCTAATCACTTGATTTTGGTTGTTTCGCCCCTGCTGCGTGTTGTTTTTAGAGCTTGAAGCGTGTGTAGGGCTGGAGGACTGTAGGAATGGCGAAGGCGTGGACGAGGAGCTCAGGCGAGAGGTATCTGCAAATCATTCTTCTGTCCCTACGTTTGTTATAGTGTCCAAGTGTATAATCAGACTGTATCGTTCATGAGGAGAGGTAGAAATTGAATCTGATGAATGCATTCTAGATTGATCTATTTGGCATGTACATACTGCGAATATCGTCCGCCTGGATATTGTTTTGATTATGACTTTGGGTTTAGGCCTTTTCTCGCCTCGGTCCTGCGCATCGTTGCTGGCTGTACATCGGCCGGCCGATAATTTTGGAAGATCTCAACCTCTTCCTGATTTTGGAGTTGCTAACTAAATTAACTGAAGCTGATATCAACACACATTCAGTTGTTGGAACTCCATACTGGATGGCCCCCGAGGTTTGCTACCTGTCTTCATATCTGTTTGTTCTTGCTGAATTATTTGTTAGGCCATTTGGTGCACTGATATATTGGAGTACCTTCTGAACTTAGTTTTGTTAGTCTTTTACTGTTAAATATCTTAAAGAGGTTGTCCTGTTCCATGGGGCTGTGAAAATCAAATTTGAAGCATTAATATGAATATCACAGCTATTAGTTTAGCGTTAATTCATCAAGTTGAGCTATCACTTTTTTTAGAGAAAACCAGTGGCTTAAAAAAGTATTGATACAGATTTGCGCCATTCATCTTCTCTTTTTTGGGTTCTGGAAGAGTTACTCTTGCAAGATGGTAATGCTTAGCAGTTATAGCCGTCGTGCATCTCTTGCTATCCAAAATTTTATTTTAAAATTACATCAGTTATGCTTCGACTTTTGTTAACCACTTTTTGCTGCATTACGTCATCGAAATTTCTGGTGTTTGTGCCACATCGGATATCTGGAGTGTTAGTTGTACTGTTATTCAGCTACTCACATGTGCCCTGCTGATGTGACGATGGCCCGATCTTCCGAGAGGTACTGATAAGTCGATTGTGGAGATCTCGACGTTGATGATCCAAAGGCTCCGACCAAAACAGATCGAACCCCTCGCAATCACTACACCACTGCTCCGTTGGTTATCAACCGTGCCGAACACGATTGACCTCGCCAAGAAGGCTATCTCCTGCAAGCGAATCGAGAACACAAGTAAGAGAGTAAAAGATGCAATCTGAAATTGCGAATAATGTTTAAGTTCACAAGTTGGGTTTCCTCAAACCGAACAAGCGGCGAAACTGCTAAGCAGAATAAACTCTTAAGAAAAACCCGAGGAAAACTAAAGGGGTGCGACCTCCTTAAATAGGAGTGGGGGAGGCCGCACTTATCTAACAAAAGGGGATGTGGTACTATTCACGGGTACTGTTCACGTGAACAGTACACCCATGATTAGTGCAGGCCCAAATAGTCTAAGTGTGATTACAAGGCCCAAGGCCCACTTTGACTCGGACTGGAAAAGTGACGCCACTTGTTTTGCAGTTTCTGATCGGCTCGGATGGAATTTCGAGGTGAGACCAGATTCATCTGAAAGTAGACTCCAAGATCTTTCCAACGAGTACTCACGGGCCCCGAGAAACCTTCTAGATCAAAAGTTATGGTCATTTGAAGTAGGCGCTGTCCAGCAGTCCGAATCTGAGTCGAACTCGCGAATATGAGTTGGCTTGCGCTTGACGGTTCCACTTCTACACTTGAGCTCGCGTGGTTCTTCTCTATGGTTCCTAAGGACAAGAAAATCACAAGTCTTAGGAAGTATCGAATGCTCAGCGGAAATATTATTGACTCCTAAAAACGAGTTTACCTGATAGTTGAGTTGACGAGCACGTGCCCGAGTGATTGGACCTTGCCCATCATTCATGGAAGCAGTAAGAGGGGTGTTCATATCAATAGAAGTGATGTCCTCATCATCCTCCCCTTCTTGAATTGGAGTCGTCCTCGACTCAAGCTCATCTTCCACGCCCAAGCAAGGTCGCAAATCTGCAATGTTAAAGGTGGGGCTAACCCCAAAATCTGCATGCAAGTCTAACTTATATGCATTATCATTAATACGTTCAAGCACTCTAAAAGGACAATCTGCACGAGGCATGAGTTTAGACTTTCTCAATTCAGGAAATCGTTCTTTACGCAAGTGTAACCACACAAGATCACCCGGTTCAAAAGTAATATGCTTGCGTCCTTGACTACCAGCAACTTTATATTTAGCATTCATAATCTCAATGTTCTCTTTAGTTGTCTCATGCATCTTACGTATGAAATCAGCACATTGTTGCGCATCACAATTTACTTTTTCTGAAGCCGGAAGAGGCAACAAGTCGATAGGTGCACGAGGTATGAAACCATAAACAATTTCAAAAGGGCATTTCTTCGTGGTAGAATGCAGCGAACGATTATAAGCAAATTCCACATGAGGCAAACA
Source organism: Dendrocalamus latiflorus (assembly GCA_017311315.1). NCBI lineage: Eukaryota > Viridiplantae > Streptophyta > Magnoliopsida > Poales > Poaceae > Dendrocalamus > Dendrocalamus latiflorus. The sequence continues at coordinate 41,148,803 of CM029647.1, forward strand.
TTCCTCCCACATTTTTAAGTTCTTTTTAAGCACAACCCTAAGCATAGTAGACAATGTTCTATTGACTACCTCAGTTTGTCCATCAGTTTGGGGATGACAGGTAGTGGAAAATAACAGTTTAGTTCCCAACTTTCCCCACAAGGTTCTCCAAAAATGACTAAGAAATTTAGCATCACGATCTGAAACTATCGTATTCGGAATACCATGCAAGCGAACAATTTCCTTAAAGAACAAATCAGCAACATGTGTAGCATCATCACTTTTATGACATGGTATAAAATGAGCCATCTTAGAGAATCTATCCACGACAACAAAAATACTATCCCTCCCCTTCTTTGTCCTAGGAAGCCCTAAAACAAAGTCCATAGAAATATCTTCCCAAGGTACGCTTGGAACAGGAAGAGGTATGTATAAACCATGAGGATTAAGTCGTGACTTAGCTTTTTGGCACGTGGTGCAGCGAGAAATGAAGCGTTCGACGTCACGCCTCATCTTTGGCCAATAAAAATGGTGGAACAGAATGTCCTCAGTCTTCTTCACGCCGAAGTGGCCCATCAATCCTCCTCCATGCGCCTCCTGTAACAACAAAAGACGAACGGAGCCAACAGGAATGCATAGCTTGCCAGCACGGTATATGAAACCATCATGCACAACAAATTTATTCCAACCCTTTCCCTCTTGACAATTTAGCAACACGTCTTTAAAATCAGCATCATGCACATATTGCTCCTTTATTGTCTCTAACCCAAAGATTTTGAAATCAAGTTGTGAAAGCATGGTATATCTCCTAGACAACGCATCAGCTATCACATTTTCTTTGCCCTTTTTATATTTAATGACATAGGGAAAAGATTCAATAAACTCAATCCACTTAGCATGTCTACGGTTCAGGTTGGTTTGACTTCGAATATGTTTCAAGGATTCATGATCAGAATGTATTACAAACTCTTTGGGCCATAAATAATGCTGCCATGTTTCCAAAGTTCGAACTAGAGCATATAATTCTTTATCATAGGTAGAATAGTTCAAACTAGGACCACTTAACTTTTCACTAAAATAAGCAACAGGTTTTCCTTCTTGCATTAACACACCCCCAAGACCTATGCCACTAGCATCACATTCTAATTCAAAAGTCTTGCTGAAATCAGGAAGTTGAAGCAAAGGGGCATGTGTTAACTTATCTTTGAGAGTGTCGAAAGCTTGTTGATGATTGGTGGCCCAAGTAAAAGGAACACCCTTCTTTGTAAGTTCATTCAATGGTGCAGTGAGGGTGCTGAAATCCCGAACAAAACGCCGATAGAAACCAGCGAGCCCGAGAAAACTCCGCACTTGTGTGACCGTTTTAGGAGGCGGCCAACTCTGGATAGCGATGATCTTGGCTTGATCAACCTCAATTCCCTGCGGAGTAACAACATAGCCAAGAAAACAAACTCGATCGGTGCAAAAGGTGCACTTTTCGAGGTTACCAAACAAACGTGCATCTCTCAAAGCAACAAAAACAGCACGTAAGTGTTCAAGATGTTCATCTAGTGACTTGCTGTAAATCAATATATCATCAAAGTAAACTACCACAAACTTACCAATGAAAGCACGTAAAACCTCGTTCATTAATCTCATGAAAGTGCTAGGGGCATTAGTTAAACCAAAAGGCATCACTAGCCACTCATATAACCCGAACTTAGTTTTAAATGCCGTCTTCCATTCATCTCCAAGTTTCATTCTAATTTGGTGGTATCCACTACGCAAGTCAACTTTAGAAAACATTGTAGAGCCACTTAATTCATCAAGCATGTCGTCTAACCTAGGAATAGGATGACGGTATCTAATGGTAATATTATTAATAGCTCTACAATCAACACACATACGCCACGACCCATCTTTCTTTGGAACCAAAAGTACAGGAACAGCACATGGACTAAGGCTCTCACGTACGTACCCTTTGTCAAGCAAGTCTCGCAGTTGACGCTCAATCTCCTTAGTCTCCTCCGGGTTGGTTCGGTATGGCGCACGGTTGGGTAGGGAAGCTCCTGGAATCAAATCAATTTGATGTTCAATACCCCTAATTGGTGGCAGCCCTGGGGGTATCTCAGTAGGAAACACAATCTCAAATTCCTGCAAAAGGTTAGTGACAGCAGACGGCAAAGAGCTAGATATATCATCAAGTGAAAATAAAGCATCTTTGCATATCAAAGCATAGCATGGCATTTCATCATGACAAATTTCAGCAAGATCAGATTTGGTTGCAAGCATGACACAACCCTTTAATTTAATTCCCTCGGTCCTAGAACTAGATGGCAACCTCTCTTTCTTAGGTGGGAAAACATCCTTCACTACTTGCTGATTTTCAGATTCATGTTCAAGTTCTTTCTTCTTATTTTCAGCTAGCTCTTTATCACAATTAGCAATTTCAGTGGGTGTCAAAGGTAGCAAAGTTATTTTCTTTCCTTTGTGCACAAGAGAGTATTTATTACTTCTACCATGATGAGTTGCATCGGTATCAAATTCCCATGGGCGACCTAATAAAAGTGAGCATGCTTGCATAGGTACTACATCGAAATCAGCAACATCATGATAGGAACCAATGGAAAATTGCACTCTCGCAGATTGTGTTACCTTCACCTTACCGCTGTTGTTGAACCACTGAATGTGGTATGGGTGAGGATGCGCACGTGTGGTCAAGCCAAGCTTCTTGACCAATTCTGAATCCACCAAGTTATTGCAGCTCCCGCCATCAATTATAACACGAACACGGCAATCCTTGACGATGAGGAACATCTGAAACAAATTATGACGTTGTAGCTTCTCCTCTTGCTCTCTTTGAGTGCTCAGTACTCGCTGCACAATTATGGTTCTATAACTCGCCGTAGCAGCGGCACCTAAAATCTCCTCACCATCACTATCTGTCTCATGATCATCATCATCACCTGCAAGGTTAGCTGCAAGAGCATATTCATCCTCAACATCACTAGCACTTACATAACCACCATCTTCTGTCGCAATGTATGCCCGCTGACTTGGGCAATCTCTCATGACGTGGCCCATCCCTTTACAACGGTGGCACACAATGCCCGTCGTACGGCCCGTGGAAGCAACCGATGAAGAGCTCTTTGCTGGTGCTTGCACACTAGTAGATTTGCTCGCCTCGGGTGCTCGTGATGGTGGTGGCAGTGCTGCTGAACGCGCCCTACTCACAGAGGGGGCAGCAGCTCGAAAAACAGGAGGTGGGGCTGTCTTGGGTTGCTCCTGTGTTGGTCTCGATGTAGACGTACCTCCAAAATTGCTCCTTGTCCTTTGTTGTCTACCCTGCAATTCTTTCTCTGCCAAACAAGCAAGCTGGAACAATCTATTGATATCATTATACTCTTTGTAATCAATTATGTCCTGAATTTCACGCCTTAATCCCCCATAAAAACGAGCCATCTTATCTTCCTCATCCTCTTCAACATTACAACGCAGCATGCCTATTTGCAGTTCTTGATAATATTCCTCAACAGATCTATTACCTTGGTCTAAGCGCTGCAATTTCTTACGCATTTCACGTTTAAAAGCAGGAGGAACAAATCTAGCACGCATAGCTACCTTCAATCTATCCCATGTATCAGGGGCTAAGCCAGAATTAACTACTTGAGTCCACCAAATGATAGCAAAATCTTTAAATTCACTAGTAGCTTGTCTGACTCTATGCACTTCAGGAACTAGATGGGCATTAAATTTTTGTTCAACTGTCATCTCCCAATCTAGATAAGTTTCAGCATCATAGGTACCCGCAAAAGATGGTATGGAAAATTTAACTTTAGCAAACGGGTCATCATGAACATGAGCATTGTGATACTGAAAATTATTGTTACCTCCCATACCATGACGGTTCTGATGAGGATGGTGTCGTGGCCGTGCAGCACCGGCGTCACGGTTTTGTCTCTCATTATCATCTCCCTCCTCATGATCTTGGCCTCCATTGTTTGGTGGCCGATTCACCATTCTTTCAAGGCGTGTAGTGAGTGTTGCAATGCTCTCATTGATGGAAAGTTGCATTGTATCCATCTTCCTATCGATGTCATCAGTAATGGCAGCGCGTTGTTCATCCAAAAGCGTCATGAGCTCTCCCTTTAAAACACACTCTTGCGCATCAGACGTCTCACCTGCCATGGTTAGTAGCAAACAAAAGACAACACAAAGGTATTATCCCTATCAACTACTAGGTGGCGAGAAGTAGAATCACACACTCTCAAGCGTCTTATCACACTCTTACAAGTGTTCTTACCAATGTAGCAGGTGGTACAACCGGTGGCTGGTTCGTGACACCGTGTCGAGCGTGGAAACGATTGCAAGAGGGAACCTGTTCTGATCAAGAGTAGGTGTAGCTTGGAAGGCACAATATGGTAGCAATGGAGAACAATCAGTTCATTTCAGAATTGCATAGAATTGAATTATAGTTCGTATCTAGCACTTAGCCTATGTTGCTGATCAACCAAGGATGGAAGAAGGCTAAGAATAAGTGTATGGCAAAGTGTAGGAGTGGTAAATACAAGATAATTCAATCCAATTCAATTTGGAATTGAAGAACACAAGGATTGACCCAAAACTGAAAACTTCAGATTTCTGTCCACTGGACAGCACGTTGGTAATTCGGCCGTAACTTTTTGTCAGATGCCTCTTTTTCACTGATTCTTTTTTTTAATGTTTTCTGACGGCTTTTTCTACAGATTTTGTTTTGGGGCCAACTTCTGAATCCCAACACAGAAATTCGCACAAAAATCACAACTGCTGACTGTTGCAGATTCAGAACAGATAATTGGGTCAACTTTCACCGCACATATCTCTTAACTGCCTGGCTGGAATGACGTGAAATTTTACAGATAGATGGATAAGGAATTTTTGAATCTAATGGCGGTGGTCCCACTCAAAAATAATCTCGGAATCAAAAGATATGATGTTTTTGGTGGCGGCTGCAGAGGAAGGAAAAATCAGCCGAAATTGGAAATTAGGGTTTGGGGTGGGGAATTTTTTTTTGTTTGGATTTTCAATGGAACAAAGATATGACCAGCAACTAGACAATACTATGACGGACACAAATTCAATTTAGCAAACCAAAACTAACAGATTGAAAGGCACAACGGGGTTTGGACAGCGGAAATTAACTCTTTTTTGTGGGGCAATTTTTTTTTCTGGACTATAGGAAATAAAAAAACCAATCTACTAACTAGGGATACAAGAATTACCTCACGGGCAACCGTTGCTCTGATACCAACTGATGTGACGATGGCCCGATCTTCCGAGAGGTACTGATAAGTCGATTGTGGAGATCTCGACGTTGATGATCCAAAGGCTCCGACCAAAACAGATCGAACCCCTCGCAATCACTACACCACTGCTCCGTTGGTTATCAACCGTGCCGAACACGATTGACCTCGCCAAGAAGGCTATCTCCTGCAAGCGAATCGAGAACACAAGCAAGAGAGTAAAAGATGCAATCTGAAATTGCGAATAATGTTTAAGTTCACAAGTTGGGGTTCCTCAAACCGAACATGCGGCGAAACTGCTAAGCAGAATAAACTCTTAAGAAAAACCCGAGGAAAACTAAAGGGGTGCGACCTCCTTAAATAGGAGTGGGGGAGGCCGCACTTATCTAACAAAAGGGGATGTGGTACTATTCACGGGTACTGTTCACGTGAACAGTACACCCATGATTAGTGCAGGCCCAAATAGTCTAAGTGTGATTACAAGGCCCAAGGCCCACTTTGACTCGGACTGGAAAAGTGACGCCACTTGTTTTGCAGTTTCTGATCGGCTCGGATGGAATTTCGAGGTGAGACCAGATTCATCTGAAAGTAGACTCCAAGATCTTTCCAACGAGTACTCACGGGCCCCGAGAAACCTTCTAGATCAAAAGTTATGGTCATTTGAAGTAGGCGCTGTCCAGCAGTCCGAATCTGAGTCGAACTCGCGAATATGAGTTGGCTTGCGCTTGACGGTTCCACTTCTACACTTGAGCTCGCGTGGTTCTTCTCCATGGTTCCTAAGGACAAGAAAATCACAAGTCTTAGGAAGTATCGAATGCTCAGCGGAAATATTATTGACTCCTAAAAACGAGTTTACCTGATAGTTGAGTTGACGAGCACGTGCCCGAGTGATTGGACCTTGCCCATCATTCATGGAAGCAGTAAGAGGGGTGTTCATATCAATAGAAGTGATGTCCTCATCACCTGCCATATTACGATCTCCAGCTCATGCCTGCACTGTTTCGCATTTTTCAGGTTGATTGCATGGAGAATTAATGTCCGTATCGTAGAGCATGATAAATTGACTAGAATTAATGAGAGATTAGAGATTAGAAGGGGAGATTGTAACGCTCTTGATTCCCCTCCCTCAAACTGTTCTGTTGATGGAGTGCAACAAACTAGACGTTGTGGTAAAATCAATGAGAGTAATCGTGGACGATTAATAATGTTATTACTCACTTTGCTCGCCCTGAAGTGTTATTACTCACTGCTTTCCCCCTTTCGGTTTATGACAGTTTATCTTCTTTTTTAGTTTATGCAAGTTGGCAGATTTCAAGATCGATGGCATTGAGATGATCGGGAAGGAGGCGATACCAGGTGTCTCATACTACAAGGAGAAGGTAGGCCGCAAGGAGGTTCACAAACTGAAACTGCCTGTCTTACCCAGCGACCACTTCGGGCTTGTTCTGACTATTACCCATCAGGATGAAAATTTCTTATTACAGTGGTCCTGCTTTTACGCGATTTACGGCCCTCTTTCGTGCAGTAGTAGTAGTAGTAGCATCGTAACAGTCCCGTGGATTGATAATGCACAAAGTATGCACTGAGGTAGATGTTATTGTTAGGCCTATGTTCATCCGGACGCCCCAATTTTGTGTAGTTCAACGATGGAGGCATCCATGTAGATATATGCTCACAGTGGTGGTTCCCAGTTGGTTGATGGTTGCTGTAAATGTCGATAATTGGAAGGCTCTTTTGCTCTATTGAAATTGTGGATTAGCGAGTTTTTATGGGGCATGCTTTTGCAACTTTTGCTTCGTCAGTTTACTGAGTGACAGCATTTTGTTCATCTGGGCTTCCTATTTCATTGACCATAACATATCGTCATAGAAATTACTTATTTCCAGGTTAGAAAGGCAAAAGTCATATGAGGTGCCTCTGATGATGTTGTCGTCTCCTCAAAGGATCAGTCGTTATGTGACATTCATTATGTGACAAAAATATTTGGTTATACAATATATGAGACGTGAATCTTAATGAATCTGATTGTTCGTTTTATTTTTTTACAAATTTTGTCTTGTTTGTATTTTACCGTAGCGTTAGCACGGGCACACTACTAGTACACATTAGGGCTGGAAAAATTACTCGAAGCTCGTGAGCTAGCTCGGCTCGTAACGAGCTCGAGTCAGCTCGGCTCGGGCTCATGAAATTTCGAGCTGAGCGAAGCCCACTATTCAGCTCGTGTAAAAAACAAGCCGAGCTCGAGCCGGCTTGCGAGCCTTACTTGGCTCTCACGAGTCCACGTCTCCGGTCCACGATCCCTCCCCTAACCCTATTCCCCATTCCCCATTCTTCCCGATCCCAGTTCCCACGAGAGCCGCTCTCGCCAATTCCCCATTCTTCCCGATCCCAGTTTCTCGTCCGCCGCGCCATCGCGCTGCTCGCCCCCGTCCGTCACGCCCCTTCCAACCCTGGCTGGCCCCGTGCTCCCCCGACCCCCGGTGGCCTGTGCTCCTACCACCGCACTAGCCCCGTCCTCTCCTAGAGAGAGAGAGAGAGAGATGAGGTGCAGATGGAGAGGGCGGCACCCCCACACCGGTGAGGAAGTCCACACTTCGATGACCGGCCTGCTCGTCTGGCCACAGCAAGCCGATGCCCCGCCTCACCGTAGCCAGCACATCGCCCCACCAGGTAACCCCCGCCATCGCTTCCCCTCATTCGTGGCTACCTGCCTCTTTGTGTTGTGTGTGTGCTGTTCTTAAGCTCTTCTTGCTTGCTTTGGAGCAGCCGTCGAAGGCGATCAGGAAGGTGGTGGTGTTCGGGGGCCAGGTTAGCGAGGAGGTGGAGAGCCTCAACAAGAGGTCAGATGTATGATAAAATTGGAATGTTGTTGTTCTTCGAATTGGACGGCCCTAAGGTCCCTCCAGTATATCAATTATTAGCACAGTCACTCCGATTGTGCAGATTTCAAAGTATAGCTGGTCGTAATATAGTTTTTCACTGTTTAGAGTTTAGAATTTAATTCTTTGTTAGGTTTGTGCTTTTCCATCCAAATTAAAATCTGATGCCTCTATGTGATTGGTTACGTGAAAGGTTCTCTGAAATTGAGAAACTATGGACCTGAAATAGACAGATGGAGTGCTGGTGCTATCTTGTATATCTTGTTATGTGGTGTTCCTATATGGCAATATAGATTTTATTATTTTAAGCGAGAACCCTGGCCTAATGTTTCTGATAATGCTAACGATCCAGTTTGACAGATGCTTCAACCTGATCCGAAACTCAAGCTAACAGCAAAGTAAGTTCCTGGTAAGTTGTACACTGGGCTTCCAAAGCCGGCGAAGTGTTATGCTATTTTCAATATTCTCAAGTGCACAAAACATTACCCTTAGTAGTTCTTACACAATGCTTTTAAAGGCGGCGCAGTGTTACGCTACTTTCTTTTCCATTCATGAAATGCTGCATTGTGTAATCTGAGCCGCCGAGCCGAGCCGTGAGCAACCGAGCCGGTGGAAGGCTACCTGCTTCTGGCTCGTGAAGGCCCGCGAGCCGGCCGGCTCGAGCCTTTCTTCAAGCCAAGTCGAGCCACCCTCCTAGCTCGTGCTCAAAACGAGCCGAGCCGAGCCACCTGTTGAAACGAGCTTGGGCAAACTTGGCTCAAACCAGCTCGGCTCGGCTCGTTTCCACCCCTAATACACATATATACACATGAGGCACTATATGATACGTACGTGCCGTTTGTGTGTATTCGTCGGTGAGTTTCAGAAGTCTCAGTTTCCCACCTTGTAATACGGTACCAGTATCTAGTATTTATCCAATGATGGACCTGGGATTTGTAAAATAGGTGTCCAGAGTTGACAAGTAAAATATAAAAGCTCACAATAACAAAAAAAAAAGATGTTTTGTGCTAGATACAACATCTGTAAATAATCTAGAAAAATTAAAAATATTTTAGAGAATTTGCAAAATAAATTAAGATAAAACTATGTTGATGCAGTCTGATATGCATGATCTGCAAGCACTAGTGCACAACAACGTGTAGTTGTTGTCTAGTGTCCACTACCTCGTCGACTTGGCCACCACCACCGCACGCTCCCTCCCCGGCTTTTAGGTGACAGCTATCGTCCATATGCTCCTTGCAGATGTATAGCCGATTGTCGTGACTATGCTCCTTGTCATCGAGGTTAAGCCAAAAAAAAAAACAGAGTTGTTCTCACCCCCCTCACCAAATCGCTTGGTGACCAATTGCCTCTCAATCTCGTGTGCCAGTGCCACCAGGTTTGGCAATTCTGGTCTGGATTAGTGGAGTCTGAGAGAGACGCAAAGAGAGAGGGGGAGGGAGGGGATATGTTAGGGTTTGAGGGGTCTACAGATAGGCCAATGGGCCAGTCTAATAAGGGGGGATAATGGGTTATTAGGCCGTACTATTTTAGGTGAATTGGAGAAGGGAAGTGTGGGAGTGAGTTGAAATCAATTGGGAGAGAGAAGGTGTGGGTGCGGATTGAAATTAATTGGAGGTGTATAATATACCTACTAAATATTGGATATTACACGAAAAAATTTAGGTGTTCAGCTGAACATGCTTTAATCACGTTGTGTCCGCCATGATTTGCCTACCCTTACGTGTTCTTGATATTGGTCGTCTTCTTCAACAATTTGGTTGGAGTGGTCTCTTGATGCGTTAGGAAAGGGTCTCCGCGCTACCTCGGGCCCACAATCGTCTCGGAGGGATGACACCCATTGGAGGATACCTCGAGCCAAGTCTCCGAATCAACCCTAAACCAAGTACGCAAAACCAACTTCAGACCAAGCACACAAGACTAACACCAAAAGAGCCCAGGGCTAATCCTATGTGAGGTGCGCAAGCCAATCTCGGAAGGGTCTGGAGCCAATCCTAGGCGAGATGTTTACTTATCTTTCTCTCTCTAGAAAATAGATCTCCTTGCCATGGAAGAGGGAGAGACTATTTTGTAATGGGAGAGGGAGAGGCTATTTTGCAACTGGAGGTGGCTCGCGGCTGAAAGACGTGTGCCTTTCATTCGCCTTGTCGCACCTGCTGAAGCGCCGTTTCTTCGGGATGGGGTGTGCTGAAGTGGACCTCCCCGAGACGCGCCACCTTGTCTTCAATGGCCTGCTGTCGAACGACGGCTACGCGAGAGCGTTCAGAGTGATCGAGGTAGAGTTGGGCTTCCTCTACGACTCCTTCTACACCAAATATGCTTCTATCTTTGGGATGGAGATCTTTTTCTTCCTGATGGTCATTCTCAAGGTCATTTTCACACTCATCCTTGGGGCATTCGTGCTTCTGAAATCGCCAGCCGTAGAGACCCTTAACCCCGTCATTACGCTGAAGACTAGAACGGTCGACTCAGCAATCAGTGTCCATTGTTGTATCTGCAAGCCTTACTATATCTAGGATCAGATTGGGCCATAGTATCACCGGCTTGTAGAAATATCAAAGGTGGTTGCTGTAGTGCCATCCATAAGGCCATTGGGGTTTCTTCATAGAAACACATTATTTGGGTACTGGGAGAACAAGATAGGCCAGTACTCGGTAATAGACGGTTGGGGCACGTTCCTTCACAAGCAGGGTTTAAAAAAACCAGTTTTTAATTTTAACCGGCAGGACCGAAAATAAGAAAATTTCAGATGATTTCGGTTCAAAATTTTCAAATCAAAATTTGAATTTTAAAAAATTGACCGATTTTTGGCTGAAAATCGGTTGAAAATATCGGCTAAAATTTTTTAGGGCAAACTTGTAACTTAACTCGTCTTCTTCTCTCTCTATAAATAGGGTCCCTTGTAATAGGAGAGGGGCATGCCATTTTGTAACCCTAGACACTCATATTGAATACACTTAGTGGTTGTGTGATTCTGCGAACCCCCCTGAGGCTGAAGTCGAGTCGGATCCCAGCCTGTACCACCCTGAGGTCGAAGGTGCAGCTGGACGTCTCCACGGAGGCCTAGGTCATCGGTGAGACCGCGTCCTCCCAGGAGGCTAACCTTCCAAATGTTCGCGAGGAGGTGGAGCGGGAGTTAGAGGACCTCCGAAGGCAATTGAGGGAGTCGTAGGTCGAGGCTCTGCAGTCCCGGAAATAGTCTCTCCTCCACAACTCCGGTGGTGCAAGATATGGAACAATGACGAGCAATATGTCAGAAGTGTACAACAGGGTCCTGAAGGGTGTCCGATCCCTACCAATCACTGCAATTATCGAGGAGACCTGGAACTGTACCGTCGGGTACTTTGTTAATAGAGCCAGGATGGAGAAGAAGTATTTGGAGGAAGGCAAGCAATTCTCCGAAGTGACGTAGGTGTTCATGGACAAGAAGATCGAGAAGGTTTGTTCCCATAGTGCTCGCCCCTTGTCCAAGACCATGGAAAAATTTGAGATCCATTTGAGGGTGATGTATGTCATGGGTTGAACTAGAGGGGAACAAAAGCAAGTCTGCACCATCGATGATGAAGTGTCCTGCACGTGCAACAAGCCTCAACTTCTTCACAAGCCATGGTCCTATGTGTACGCAGCATGCTTAGTGTGGCGGCAGGCCTCAGCACTTTACATCTCTGAGTACTACAACATCTACCACCTTTACGGCACATGGAGTGCTGAGTTCAATTCATACAGGTTGGACATGCATTACAGGGACGTATGGCTAGGAGAGGTAAAGTAGCTGCCAAATGATGCACTGAAGTAGGCAAGCCGTGGAAGATGGCAGCCTCGTCGTATCCGTAATGACATGGATGAGAGTTAGCGCGATCAACGAGTTAAGTGCCTCGATGCAGACTATACAAGATGGTCGGCCACTCTATAGGCAATTGCCTAAACAAAGCTAGTTCGAGCAATGCCCCGTAGCATCCATGTTGTATTGCATGTGATGTCATGTTCTCCAGATGTTGTAATACATTTTGATGTACTTGTGTTGTTTGTTGTCATGTTGAAATGCATCGAACATGTCCATGGTTTTTTCACTTACTTTATTTTTCGCAATGTTGAAATGCTTTACTTTATTTTTGCTTTGTTGCCCCTGATGTATTCATTGAAGACTAACTTCGTCTCATATGTTCCTCAGGAGATGCCACAGCCTCCAGGTGGCATCGTGTATGAGTTGCTGGACCCACGTTGGGATGGGCGACACCGATGCTTGGCATGGTTGTCTGGCATCGGCCCTCCGAGCCTTGTCCTGAGGGGCCCTAGAGAGCACTGGCCTCTAGACCACTGGTACATCCCACACCTACGAGACACTGGGATACTACCATTGGCCCGCATACTAGACCTGCTGCAAGCTTTTCAGTTTGACGTGTCACTGCTTTCAGCACTTGTGGACCGCTAGTAACCGGAGATTCACGCCTACCACTTTCGGTGGGGGGAGATAACCATTACTCTTCATGATGTCAGTATGCTCATCGGTCTACCACTACGGGGTACTGAGGTAGTGCCACCTCCTAGGCTAGCAGATTGGAGGGCGTGCATAGAGTATAGGTTCGGTCAGCCACTCCTTGAGAACATATCAGGTATTCCACATTCGTGGCTATGGCAGTACATGACCTGCCCCGTGGATGCAACGGAGGAGTTAGCGTGGACGCACTACCTTGCGTACTTGTTATTTTTTATCGTGTGGGTCTTGTTTCCTACCACCTAGGTTGATTGGGTGTACCCTGGCTACATGCATCTCGCTGAGGCATTGGTAGATGCCTTGTCGGACGAGGTGCCATAGTACAGCTGGGGCTCCGTAGTGCTCTGCTCCATGTATCGAGGGTTATGTGATGCCTCGCAGTCAGTATGGGTGAGGAGCTAGTCCACGCGGTGTGTTACATCTTCCTATAGCTGTGGTCGTGGGAGCACTTCCTGGTGGTAGGCCATACTGGTGGAGCATGATGCACCCTTTTTAGCTAACGGCTGACTTATACGGTGTAGGCGTAGTTGACGGGCCCACAATGGGTACCCGTTGGACACGTGGTCAGCTACGGTGGGCTAGAAAGGCCGAGGCGTGTGTATCCTGAGTTCCACAACTAGTTCGAGACTCTACATGAGGATGACATCGTCTGGTGGCCATGGGCTGTAGAGTTTATTGAGTGCACCACCCCTTTTGGGTTGTCCTCTCAATGCGGATAGGATCACGTATATTGGATGACAACATGCCACCTGGTGTTCTCATTTATGGTCGAACCTTACTCCCCACAGTGGGTAATGAGATAGTTTGGCATGTACCACGAGGTGCCAATACCACTGAGATGACCCCTTCCACCGCAGGCCCACGGGTATGTCGCCATCTCATTTAATCCATTTACGTATTACATGTACATCTTTTTTTCACATGTCTAACATACTAGTTTACTTGCAGGCAAATGAGAAGAGGGCGTAAGCAGGGGCGGAACTGGGCCTCGGGCTGGGTAGGCTATAGCTCGAGGCCCAGCAATACTACTAGTATCATGCTTTTTAGTATTGCCTTCACAATTTATCTGGTATAGGAATCCAGCCCGAGGCCTGAAATTATCAGCCCGGCAGCGGCAGCCCAGAGGGGGTGGAAGCATACGGCAGCCCGGCGGTGGGAGCCAGCCCAAGCAACGAAGTTTCAGCTCACCATCGACCGCATCGACCCTAATCCCCATCCCCATCGACTGTAAACCCTAATCCCCATCGACCGCAGTTCGGTTAGCCCCCGAATCCCAATCGCTAGCCACCGCGGTACTGCTCTCATTTGCGCATTGGCCGCCGATGTCGCCTGCGCAGGCCGCAAATCCGCTGGCTGCCACCCTCGCCCCTCACTCTCGACGCGGCGATGCCGCGGTTCACCAGCCACCGCCCTCGCGGATCCGCGCCTCCGGTGCCCTCGCCAAGTGAGCCTCCACCCGCCCGCGGTACCTCCGGCTTCGGCTCCTAAAGCCTCGTCGCGCGCCGCCAATCCAGGCGCTCTTACGTCAGACCGCCCGCCGCCGCCGTAACTGCAAAATCTTGGAAAGCCACTTCAAAGAAATGTTCCTTTTTATTTTTATCAGTTTTTCTCCCACACCGTTCCATGATCAATTTTGGCTGCTGATTATAGGCATGGTTTCGGGAACTTCCAAGTGGAGTTTTGTACTCATTGACTCCAAAACAAGTGATGCGCTACAACACTGAAGAAGATAATGCTCTCCTTGCAAATATGCTACCTCCAGTGGAAGCATCATTACTTGATTGGGCCATCAATCTAATCGCAGATGTTGTGGAACATGAAACTTGCAACAAAATGAATGCTCGCAACATTGCTATGGTTTTTGCACCAAACATGACTCAGGTTATTGGCAAGCCCATTTATTTTTCATTTTTTCTCAACCTAAGGATTTTTTTCCAATTCAGAGCCTAATGAAAGAACATATCTTATCTCTTTCAGATGGCTGATCCATTGACTGCTTTTATACATGCAATTCAAGTGATGAATTTTCTCAAGACATTGATATTGAAGACTATAAAGGAAAGGGAGGAGGCAGCTACAGCAGCGAGGGCATTCCCATCCAACTCTGGTTCCCCAAGTGATAAAAATGAACCTCAGACGTTAGAGCATTTGGACAAGCCCTTCATTTGTTCAAGTCAGCAAAATGTCGATTGCCCTATGATTAGTAGTGACAATGTGGATGCTGTGTTGTAGACTCTAACTTGTAGTGGGTGGAGGAGGAGGGATCGATATTATCTCACGGGTTTCTGGTTCTAGGCAAAGATTAAAGCAGTTCTGTAGTTGGTATGCTCTGATGTTGAGTTCTTGACCTTGTGAAAAGCATTAGAGAACTTCATTGAAGCATGAGATATTGAGCTATTCTATTCAGAGTCCTAATATTTTTTTGATTGTCTTCATCGTGCAGGCAAAGATAATGGAAATGCAGAAAACGAGGTAATTGCTTTTGTCTTTTTGTCAATGTCAGACTTTTTCATATCTTTACTTATATATCAATATGATGTTTTCTCCAGTTTGCTAAAACTTTGCTAGAAATTTAGCCCATAGTTTGGTACATGTCATTTTTGTTTGATCTTGCATATTTTTCATCTTAGATGACTTATATGTGGCCTTTTGAAAGCTTGACTTTGTTATGCTTCTTGTATTAGTTTACCGACAACAAAAAAAATAAGTCTTTGGTCTAAACCCAAGTATTTGGAGCCTACTTTTGTTATGCCGTGGTAGAGGTATAAATCGGCGTTAGTTCTACATTGCTAGAGTTTAGCCCGGGGCATAACCAAATCCTGGTTCCGCCACTGGGCATAAGGGCGATGACTGGAGGCAGATGCAGCTACCGTGGACGCAGCTGTGGGCCGAGAGGGCAACAACGAATGTTCTCTATGAAGCATGACCATACAACGTGGGTATGTACACTACATACTTGTGGTGGTACATCCTGTGCACGAGGAGCAGGCTGACAGGCCTGGCACCGCAGCATCCAGAGGACATCAAGCATGAGGCCATTGTGCGAACAAGTCCTGATCGACAACGAGCTGCATCCCAGGATGAGAAGGTAAAATATTTTATGCTACTTACTTCCACGACTCCACGTCTCTAGCTACATACTTGGTTCCCTTGCAGTACGACCACTTTCGCCATATCCACAATGAGGCTGGTGATGCTCTACGATGTGAGAGGTCAAACACAATCGGTCACCTCTTGGACTCTATACGTGCCATGTATAATGATGCGTTGGAAGGAATGAGGATCATCAGTTGTGGTCGCCACAATGATATTGTCATACAGCCAGGTGGACACCAAGGGTAGCCTCCCTCCGCACCTCCCTCAACACGTCCGTCGTAGTCCGGTAGTCATCCCAGCTACGGTCGCTCATCCTCCACGTGCCTTGGCCAAGGGATACGGTAGTTCTGAGTTGTTTGTTCATACACTCAATTGCAACATCTCCCAGTACCACTTTTTCTTGCAACACTTGTGACGGGACATCAGCTTGCTTCAGCCGTTGTCACCATGGAGGGCGACCCAGGACCGAACATCCTCACCGGCCTAAGGGGGCCAACTCCTAACAGTGAACCGGACTTGCCACAGCGTCCAGAGGATGCGTTGCCCATGTTTGCGCAAGGCATTCAGTCTAGCCTACGTGAGTGGTAGGAGTGGTTCAGCCAGACGTACCAAGGGTACACTGTGCAGCAGTATATGAGCGATTTGCCTATAGGATCGTCGTTCGCACGGCCACATACACTAGTACGCTGTAACATAGCAAACAGAACATGTGTGTACGCTGCAACATACTAACGCATAGCATAAATTCTACAGGTCTGCATAGAGCAACTTGGACACGAAGGCCAAGGTTCGTCGTCTGCACTTCCGACTCCATAGGTACATGATGTCTTCCAAGCATGCATTATAAACATTGCAATGTCTGGCCTAACCCACCTGTACCATCTGAGCAGGATGTGGACCCCTCTTCGACCAACTAGGTGACCTCCTTATTTGGCCATCCATCGCAACTCTCCATGGAGTTGTCCGCAGCCCCACCTCCAACGCAGCTCTCACAGTATGACCTCTGGGACGCATCACGCTCCCCTATCAGGTTCACTTTCTCCGAGGATCACATACGCCGTCAAAGGAAGCGCTGGCCGGACGCACAATAAGTTAATGTATACCATCTTTGGTAGTGTCGCGTTGTTACCAACTCTCTTTCATATCATGTACATGTGTGTAATGCATATAAATAATAATGAGTAAAGTCCATCACCGGTTCTTAAACTTTTTATGCTGTGTCATCCCGGTCCATAGACTTTTAAAGTATGTCATATCGGTCCTTAAACTTTCAAAGTGTGACAATATCCTATGTAGTTGTAGCAGTGAACTTTTTATTCTATGTCATCCCGGTCCATAGACTTTCAAAAGAAATTGTCACACTTTGAAAGTTTAAGGACCGGGATGACATACTTTAAAAGTTTATGGACCGGGATGACACAGCATAAAAAGTTTAAGGACCGGTAATGAACTTTACTCAATAATAATCTTCTCATCGGAATGTGCATATCAAATTCCTTGCACCTATGCACAGTGACTAGACCAAATGGTCTAACTTTGCGTAGTGAGTATCAAAATATTTTGACCTCCTAAATGTAAAATTTAAAAATAATTCAAATTTATTTTTGCAAAAAAATATTTTATACCGGCCAGCATGAAATGACATGATGATACCTCCTCGAGCCCGCTACTTTGCGGACGCGAAAATGCATGAATGAAATTGCACTTCATCCTTACACGATGTAGTCATCCATTCACAGACAAAAAACAAGTTACTATGATGCGAATACATTGAATCAGTAATAATATGCATTACACATAGATATATCACACAAATCACTGTAGGTAGCAACACGAATGAAAACAACACTCCGAGCACTACACCTTCATGATAGCGATGAACACAAGAAATAAAATAGTATATAACATTAAGTTAATCTTCCACTCTAACCTGTCGAAATGATGCTGCATCTCCACAGGGTCGTTACCCCCATGATGCGTGCCTACTGGTAGAAGGTACCTCGCGTTACCTACATGAAGTGTTGTAGAGGGGGCCACCTTAGACGTGGCTAGCCGTCGTTGTAATGTCATGCACATATGCAGTTAGGGTTCACGCAGTAGCATGTGTGATCGTATGAACTTTCTATGTTGACGACCTCTTCATTGCCCCTCTCGCGCTGCATCTATTGACGGATGTCATTGTTCTCCTCTTTGAGATTGTCGATCCGTGCCTCCAACTCTAAGATTCGTTCCCACAATGTATCTATGTACCTCACAATATACCTTTCATGGGGAGGATCGATCCAGCAGACGAAGTCACATTTTGCTATCTGCTGGAAAAGATGGTTAACATGGAAGCTCTATTACCAGTAAGAGAAAGCAAATTATTAGCAAATTGTACCCCAGAGTGTGGGCATCGGAAAAAACGTCCCCCATCGAAATGGCCTTTCACGACCAGTACGACTATGTACTCCCTGTGTCTGCATTTCGGCTATACCAGCTGAGCATGCCTATTTGCCATCAAGTGGTAGTTAGGGCTGAAGTCTTCCCTCCTTTCTAGGGGAAGGTCTTCCTTTGGCGACCCTACTCTGACTGGCCCCTCGGCGTCTACCATGGTATGTTACGATACACCGAAGAAGGTAGTTCTTTGTACGGTTCACAGGGTTGAGTGCTCCTACTTTCATGGAGTGGGACATGCATTTTTATAGCTAACAGGATAGCTTTGAGAAGGGAGAAGACCGGACGGGGCAGTTTTGCAATGTGACAAGATCAAACGGTGCAGCTTTACGTCGTGACTAAGACCTAACGGTGTAGTTTTGCGCAGTGTCAAGATCAAATGGTGCAACTTTGTGCAGTGATAAGACCTAACGGTGAAGCTTTGTGCAGTGCCAAGACCAAGCGGCTCAGCTTTGCGCAGTGATAAGACCAAAGGAGGCAGTTTTGCGCGGTGACAAGACTAGATAAGCCAACTTTGCACAGTGACAAGACGAAAGGGTGCAGCTCTGCATAGCGCCAAAACTAAATGGGGTAGTTTCGTACAGTGACAAGACCAGACAGGGCAGTTTTATGCAGTAACAAGACCAAAGAGGCAGCTTTGTGAAGTGACAAGACCAAATGGGGCAGCATTGCGCAATGAACTCTCTGCCTCGTGAAAGCATCTAGGCCCCTAAAAATGTTAGTTTTGGTAATTAATGAATTTATGTAAATATGGGACTAATGTGTGCATTAAGTGTTTGAAAGGATATGTTCAAATAGCAAAGAAAGAGGCTCACAAAATATCCCATGAAGATTCAAGATCTCTAGGGCGACAAGGTAAATAGTTTAGGTATCTATTTTGTTTTACCGGTCTTGGAGTTAGGCTGGAAGACCGGATTATAGGATAGACGCCGTACTATTAAGAGGGATCATGGTGATTGCTTGATCATATTCAAATGTGCCTTTTGGATCAATTTAGGATCATGCATGCACTTAGAAATTAAAATCAAATCAAATCTGTGCATTGTCAGAAAATCCGGTAGTTCCGGCGTGTATTGGGCGGAACTACCGCAGGTCCGGTAGTACCGGGCGCCCGAGCGGAACGTTTTTTCCAGAGAGCGCCCGGACTAAGACTTAGTCTCTCGGAAAACGGTAGTACCGCGGTTTGACCTGCGGAACTACCGGACTGCCGGTAGTACCGGGCACTCGAGCGGAACGTTTTTTCCAGAGAGCGCCCGGACTTTAACTTAGCCTCTCGGAAAACGGAAGTACCGCGGTTTTACCTGCGGAACTACCGCATGTGCGGAAGTTCCGGTCACCCGAGCGGAACGTTTTTTTCAGAGAGCGCCGAGAATAAGACTTAGTCTCGTTGAGATCGGAAGTACCGGGCTTGGGGCGGAACTTCCGGACGTCCGGAAGTACCGCGGTTTTAACGGCGGTAGTACCGCACTCATTGACCAACGGTTACTTCTGACTCTCTGACATAGCCGTTCTGACCGGTCAGCTAGGGTCCGGTAGTACCGCGGTTTTGCCTGCGGTAGTACCGGATTTCCTGAATTCTTCAGGATTGTTTATTGCAACGGCTATTTGAGGTGGGTGAGGGTATAAATACACCCCCACCAGAACTAGGACGTGTGGTTGAACATCCATTGAATACATTTGAGCCTAGAGCAACCTCTCACACCTCATTCACTCTCTTGTGCATTCATTTGAGGTAGTTGACCCAAAATTCAAGTGCATTGCATTCTAGTTGATCCATTGAGCACTTGAGTGAGATCAAGCCGCAGTGGTCTATTCTCTTGGTGCTTGCCGGCACCTAGACGGCTTGGCGGAGTTTCGGTGATCTTCTCAAGAAGATTGTGAGAAGGCCCGGAAGATTGTGAAGGCTTGGAGCTCGCCTACCCGGAGAGGGAAAGGGCATCCAATAGTGATCGAGGTGCTTAGGCTCATTCGTGGAGCCGGTCCGATTCGTTCGGGCTTACCTCAACGTGGACTAGGGGAGACCGGCAAGTCTCCGATCACCACGGTAAAAAGTAACCGTGTCAAAATTGTGGTTTGCTCTCTTGTGATCATATTCTTCCAAGCAACGCTCTTTATTTATATCATTTGATTGCTTGCTTAGTTAGAGTAGCAATTGTTGTTCTCTACCGTTCATTATTGCTCTTAGTCAATCACTTGTGCTAGTGTTAGTGTTATCTTGCTCTATTACTCCATCAAGTTTAAAATTGCTAATTAGAATTAGACGAAAATTTTATAACCTCCTATTCACCCCCCCTCTAGTCGGCTTCCTCGATCTTACAAGTGGTATCAGAGCTTGGTCTCTCAAATTTAGACTTAACCGTCTAGAGAGAAAAGAATGGCTAGTGAGGGTATAGCAATAGGAAAGGCACCTCTATTTGATGGCTCAAATTATGCTTATTGGAAGATTAGAATGTCTATTTATTTAAAGGCCATGAGTCCTCAAATTTGGAAAGTCGTAAATGAGGGTTACGTTATGGCTCTTGATCCGGATCACCCAACGGATCAAGACGGGCGTAATGCTCATTTAGACGCCCAAGCTATGAATGCTCTATTTGGAGCCTTGAACGCGGATGAGTTCAATAGGGTGAGCAATCTTGAGACGGCTCATGCTATTTGGACTACCCTTTCGGAAATACACGAAGGGACATCCACGGTCAAGGAGGCCAAATTGCATCGGCTTAGGATCAAATATGAGACATTCACAATGTTGCCCCATGAAGACATTAATGAGATGTACTCAAGGCTCAACAACATTGTGAATGAGCTTAAGGGCCTTGGAACTAATCTTTCCGATCTTGATATTGTTCGAAAGATGCTTAGGGCCTTGCCGGAGAAATATGAAGTGTTGGTGACTCTCTTCCTCAACTCACCGGAGTTGGCAAGAATGACACCAACGCAATTGTTGGGCAACCTCATCACCAACGAGCTATACAAGAAAGACAAGGAAGAGCTCTTGGAGCAATCCTCTTCCAAGAATAAGAAGATCACCGCTTTCAAAGCTAAAGCGGTAATGAGTGAAGAATCCGAAGAAGATGATGAGGAGGACTCCGAAGAAGAATTTGCGCTTCTAGTTAGAAGAATGAAGAAGTTCATGAGAAGACGCCCATTTCGGAGTACAAGCCATGAGAAGACCAAGAAATGACACTCTTCCTCCAACAAGAAGTTTAGCAACATTCGTTGCTATGAATGTGATGAGAAGGGGCACATTGCCTCTCAATGTCCAACAAAGAAGGATGACAAGGAGAAGTCATCAAAGAAGAAGAACTACAACGGCAAGAAGAAGCTTTTCAAGAAGCTTCACAAGGATGGCAAGAATGAAGCTCATATTGGTGAGTGGAACTCCGAAGAGGAGTATTCGGACTCCGACTCAAGCGAGGACGAATCTCCCAAGAAGAAAGGGCTTGTGGGCATTGCAATCAAGGAGGCTCCATCACTATTCTCCACTCCTACATGCCTTATGGCTAAAGGAGAAAAGGTAAACTTGCTTGATGATGATGAGCCTTCATATGATGACTTGATGAATATGCTAATTGAATTGAATGAATTTCTTGGAAAAGAAAAATCAAAGTTTAAGGTCTTAAAGAGAGAACACACCTCTCTCAAAGACTCTTATGAGGAGCTAAAGGAAGCTCATGATTTGCTTCTTCAAGAAAATCACAAATCTGGTACTAGCATTGGAGTTACTTGCAATATCTTGAATGAAATGTCTAGTATAGAAATTTCAAAGTCTAGTATATCTACTTGTTGTGATGATCTACTTGCCATACCTTGTTCATCAAGTGTAGATTCTAGAAATGTTTCAAATCTTGTTCATGATGATATCATTGCAAATGAGAACAAAAATTTAAAAGAACAAGTGCTAAAACTAAACAAAAGTTTAGAGAGGGCTTACAAGGGAAAGGAAACCCTTGATAAGTTACTAAGCGATCAAAGATGCTCTTTTAACAAAGAGGGACTTGGATATGTCCCCCAAAAGGGTAAAAAACCGGTATACAAGCCTCCAAGGTTTGTAAAGGAAAATGGTAAGTATTGCACAAAATGCCGGTGTATTGGACATATGCCAAGTGATTGCTCTAAGAATAACATGCATTCCATTGGTTTATATGATTCATGTTATATGCTTAGAAAATCCAAAAATGGAAATGTTATTGCTCATTTCATTGGCACCTCAATTTTGGGTGCTAAAAAGAAATCCATTTGGGTACCCAAGACCTTGGTCACTAACCTCCAAGGACCCAAACAAATTTGGGTACCTAAAAGAACTTGATCTTCTTTTGTAGGTGAACTACAAAACCGGTGGAAGGCATTGGGTGTTGGATAGCGGTTGCACTCAACATATGACCGGAGACCGGAAGATGTTCACCACATTTGAGAATGGAAGCAATGACAAAATCACATTTGGAGACAATAGCAAAGGAAAGGTATTAGGATTGGGTAAAATCGCTATCTCAAACGACCTTTCAATTTCTAATGTATCTTTAGTTGAATCATTAAATTTCAACTTACTATCCGTTGCTCAAATATGTGATCTAGGCTTAACATGCACATTCTCAAAAGAAAATGTTGTAATCTCAAAAGATAATAATAATGAACTAGTCTTCAAAGGCTTTAGATTTGGGAATCTCTATTTGGTAGATTTTTCCTCAAATGAGTCTTGTTTGAAAACTTGTTTAATTGCAAAAACTTCCTTAAGTTGGTTGTGGCATAGAAGGTTAGGTCATGTGGGAATGATTCAACTTAAAAAGCTTTTTAAGCATGACTTAGTGGTTGGCTTGAAGGATGTAAAGTTTGAGAAAAATCGACTTTGTAGTGCTTGTCAAGCCGGAAAACAAGTCGCTAATTCTCATCCTTCCAAAAGTATCATGTCAACCTCTAGGCCATTAGCGCTCTTACATATGGATTTGTTCGGGCCAACAACCTATAAGAGCATTGGAGGAAATAGCTATTGTTTAGTCATTGTGGATGATTACTCTAGATATACATGGGTTTTCTTCCTAAATGACAAAAGTGAAACCTCCGGGATTTTCAAAAGTTTTTCAAAAAGGGCTCAAAATGAATTTGATTTTAAAATAAAGAAAATTAGGAGTGACAATGGTTCCGAGTTCAAAAACACAAAAGTTGAAGACTTTTGTGATGAACTTGGAATAAAGCACGAACTTTCCACAACCTACACTCCGGAGCAAAATGGAGTTGTAGAGAGGAAAAATCGAACATTAATTGAAATGGCTAGGACAATGCTTGATGAATATGATACTTCCGACAAGTTTTGGGCGGAAGCTATTAACACCGCATGTCATGCCATAAATCGCCTCTACTTACATCGACTCCTGAAAAAGACTTCCTATGAGCTTCTTGTTGGAAGGAGACCGAACATCTCTTATTTTAGAGTATTTGGTTGCAAATGCTATATTCTAAGAAAAGGTGTTCGGCTCTCAAAATTTCAAAGTCGATGTGATGAAGGTTTCCTTTTAGGGTATTCCTCAAATAGTAAAGCCTATAGGGTCTATAATAAAAATTCGGGTTTAGTGGAAGAATCATGTGATGTTCAATTTGATGAAACTAACGGCTCTCAAGAAGAGCATGAGAACTTGGATGATGTAGGAGATGAAAGTCTTCGCAAGGCAATGGAGAACATGCAAATCGGAGACATCAAGCCAAAAGAGGATCCAACATCACCAAGCTCATCCAGACAAGTGGAACCACCCTCTTCTTCCACAATGAACGATGTTCAAGTTATTGAAGATGAAGAAAAGGATCAATCGCAAAATATGTTCAAGATTCACAATGCAATAGCCAAGGATCATCCAATTGACCAAATATTGGGTGACGTAAGTAAGGGTGTTCAAACTCGCTCTAGAGTAGCTTCATTTTGTGAACACTATTCTTTTGTATCTTCACTTGAACCTAAGCGTGTAGAAGAAGCATTAGATGACCCGGATTGGATAAATGCTATGCATGAAGAGATGAATAACTTTGCCCAAAACGATGTTTGGACTTTGGTGGAGAGACCCAAGGAGCACAATGTCATTGGCACAAAATGGGTCTTCCGGAACAAACAAGATGAGAACGGAATTGTGGTAAGAAATAAAGCAAGGTTAGTAGCTCAAGGTTATACTCAAGTCGAGGGCTTAGATTATGATGAGACTTTTGCGCCCGTTGCTAGACTTGAATCAATTAGAATTTTGCTTGCTTTTGCATCATGCTTTGACATTAAATTGTTTCAAATGGATGTCAAAAGTGCATTTCTTAATGGTACAATTTCCGAATTAGTATATGTGGAACAACCCCCGGGATTTGAAGATGCTAAATACTCTAATCATGTGTATAGATTGTCAAAGGCACTATATGGTTTAAAGCAAGCTCCTAGAGCTTGGTATGAGCGCCTGCGTAACTTTCTAGTATCAAAAGGTTTTAAAATTGGTAAAGTAGATACAACTCTATTCACAAAAATTATTGGAGATGATTTCTTTGTATGTCAAATATATGTTGATGATATTATATTTGGTTCTACTAATCAAGACTTTTGCAAAGAATTTGGTGAGATGATGTCTAGGGAATTCGAGATGTCGATGATCGGTGAGCTAAGCTACTTCCTTGGACTTCAAATCAAACAACTTAAAGATGGGACGTTTATAAGCCAAACAAAGTATGTGAAGGATCTACTCAAAAGATTCGGAATGGAAGAAGCAAAACCTATCAAAACACCCATGGCAACAAACGGGCATCTAGACCTCAACGAAGAAGGTAAGTCGGTAGATTTAAAGCTTTATAGATCCATGATTGGTAGTTTGCTTTATCTTACCGCATCTAGGCCCGACATTATGTTTAGTGTATGCATGTGTGCACGTTTTCAAGCTTCTCCAAAAGAGTGCCATTTAGTGGCCGTAAAGAGGATTCTAAGATATTTAAAGCATTCCTCAAGCATAGGGCTTTGGTATCCCAAAGGTGCAAAATTTGAATTAATTGGATATTCGGATTCTGATTATGCGGGATGCAAAGTGGATAGAAAAAGCACCTCGGGTAGTTGCCAATTTCTAGGAAGATCACTAGTGTGTTGGTCATCCAAGAAACAAAATTCCGTAGCTCTTTCAACCGCCGAAGCCGAATATATTTCAGCAGGAAGTTGTTGTGCTCAATTACTTTGGATGAGGCAAACATTGTTGGATTATGGAATCAATTTTGATAAGATGCCTCTTTTGTGTGATAATGATAGTGCTATCAAGATATCCAATAATCCCGTTCAACACTCAAGAACCAAGCATATAGATATACGCCACCATTTCTTGAGAGATCATGTGAGCAAGGGAGATATTGAGATTAGCCACATCCGAACTGAAAATCAACTAGCGGACATTTTCACCAAACCATTAGATGAAAGCCGCTTTTGCAAATTGAGGAATGAATTAAATGTCATAGACTACTCAAATGTAGCTTGAAATCTCATTTCATCCAATTTTGCTCAATTGTTGTGCTCATATGGATTTTTGTTGTTTTTTCCCTAATTTTTGGTCAAAAATTTGTTTAAATTCATAAAAATTAGCTTCAAAATATAGCATTAGCTAAATTGATGCATAATGATCCTGAATGACTTTAGTTGGATGCAAAACTAGGGATCATTTGCAAAATTTCAAGTTCTAAATCTAAAATTCTGAAAAGTTCCAGAAAATCCGGAACTACCGCAGTTCATTGTCCGGTACTTCCGCACCCGACAGAAAAACCGGAACTACCGCAGTGTAATCCGCGGAACTTCCGGAATTTCTGTGACCACGGTACTACCGGCGTGTTACGCGCGGTACTACCGCATTCTGCGGGATTCAGTGCGGTTTCCAAAATCGCAAACCCCTCCAACCGTTACTCCTTATCCCTGTAACCTCTCTCTCTCTCTCTCATCTTTACTCCTCCCAAACTGCAGCCTCCCCTTCCTCTCCTCTTCCTCTCCTCCAACCTCTCTCTCTCCCAAGAACCTACCTCCTCTCCCGATCTTTGAATCCGAGGAGAGTTCTTCGTTTTTGGGTGATTCCTTGGACTCCCAGGGTTCTCCTCCTTCGACTTCACAAGGTAAATCGGATCAAAATCCACTTTTTACCTTGTTCTTAGAACCCTAGGTGGAGTTTAGATTAAAATTGAAATGTGATGACTTTTGCTGAAATTTTCTTGGGCAAAATAGTTATTTAGGGTATTGGAATGTTTTTACAAACATGCATTGGATTCAATCCAAGAAATACCCCAAAAGATTCAACTTTTGTCTTGCCCTAGAAATGTCCAGAAAAACCGGAACTACCGGTCGAATTGGCCGGAACTTCCGGGGTCCCGGTAGTACCGCATGTTTAATGCCGGAACTACCGGATTTCCCGGAAGTACCGCAATTTTGCCGCCGGTACTTCCGTGTTTCCTGGAACAGCAAGAATTCATTGCTTTCAATTTAAAACCTACTCTTGCTTATTCTACTTCATACCTTGATTATCCTTCTATGTCATTGAAGATGCCGAGGATGAAGAACGTCTCCCACAAGACTTTAGGGGCAATGCTGGTCAATCCTCCTCGACTCCCGCATCTCAGTCAGTGGCGCACAAGGGCAAAGGTCCCGCCTCCGACCCTGAGAGTGACTCAGAGGATTCGCATGAGAGCGAATCTGAGGCCTCGCATGAGAGCGAGGAATATGCAGTCCCAGATGAAGAGATGCCTGAGGTAACTGCAGACCACGAAGTGGACCTCGACAAAATCACAAATGAAGATTATGCCATTCTTCGTCGCAGAAATCAGTATGTACGCCCTCGAAACTCAATGAATCCCGAGTTTCATTCCAAGTTTCAAGAGAAGGTGTACCGAGAGATGTATAGTCCTGCTCGCAAATTTGCTGCCCATAAGTATGTGGACTGGGATCACTTGTCGCAGATCGACAAGTTCAGTGGTGCTTATCAGCTCTTCCAGCGAGCCGATATTCATCAACTCGTTGCATTCAAATGCAATTACATGGACAACATGATCAGGCAGTTCTATGCTACCCTGCACATCTCTCCAAACTTTGAGACTCTGAGTTGGATGACAGGGACCCAGTTTATTGAGTGCACCAGGCACGAGTTTGAGCTAGCACTTGGGACGGAGACCAGTACATATGAGAAGGTGTTCAGCAAGCGAGCTCTTCCTATTGCTGCATATTCAGAGTATTATGACCATTCAGCTGAACAATCTCTGGGGACGACAGGTGGCTTACTCCCTATTCCCAGCCTTGTCAACAGGATCATCAACCACACCATTTTTCCCAAGAGTGGGAACTATGATGCTATTCGTGGCCATGCGTGGAATGTTATTGATTACATTATGCGCGGCCAAAAGTTTGATGTGGTGGATCTTATCATCAGGGGGATTGACGCCAATAAAAATGACAAGCAGAAAAGGATCAACTATGCACCATTCATTATGGCCTTAATCATTAGGAAGACTGGGTACCGAGGAGCACTCTGCACCCCGCACAAGCCATACAAGCCTCGCGCAGAGGCCCCTGTTCCTGCTCCTGTTCGTACCCGTGCTCAGCCTCAGCCTCAGCCTCAGGCAGCAGCTGTTCCTCCCCAGGGCGAGGGCGATGTGTCGCTTTCTCAGATCTACTCCGCCATTCTTCGTCTTGAGGAGCGCCAGGATGTCTTGATCACCACTGTGTCCTCCCTTGGTGATCGTGTGTCTGCCTTGGAGAGTGCAGTTCATCCGCCTTCTCCAGTTCGTTATGGACGTCGTACTCGCCGCCGTGGTCCTCCTTCTCCCAGTGCAGCTCAGGACTAGCTTCTTTTTTTTTTGGTACTTCGATGCCAAAGGGGGAGAAAATGAAGCAAGGAGGAGAAGAAGTTTAAGTCTTTTAGCCTATCTATTAGCCTTGTAATAAACTATGGTGAAATGAACCATGTAATGCCTAATGTGTTGCTTAATCTCTGTGGTCATTTAGTATCTTAATTTCTGATGCTTTGTAATGAACTATGTCTTGTCCTTAATGCAATGCCTATTTACTTGTCTATTATGTATCTTTGAATTTTGGTAAATGTGCTATGATGAAAGCATGTCAAATAAATTCCTGCAAAATTTAATGCACATGTTTAGGGGGAGCTATTTCTTATTAGTTCCTAAAATGCAAAAATTCCCCATGTTCTAAAAATTGCTAAAATTTCAAAGTCCTTGTGATATACATCTTGCAAATTAGAAGTATATCCAAATCTTAAATTCTTCTCATAAATTGCTCTTGTTGTCATCAATTACCAAAAAGGGGGAGATTGAAAGCATCTAGGCCCCTAAAAATGTTAGTTTTGGTAATTAATGAATTTATGTAAATATGGGACTAATGTGTGCATTAAGTGTTTGAAAGGATATGTTCAAATAGCAAAGAAAGAGGCTCACAAAATATCCCATGAAGATTCAAGATCTCTAGGGCGACAAGGTAAATAGTTTAGGTATCTATTTTGTTTTACCGGTCTTGGAGTTAGGCTGGAAGACCGGATTATAGGATAGACGCCGTACTATTAAGAGGGATCATGGTGATTGCTTGATCATATTCAAATGTGCCTTTTGGATCAATTTAGGATCATGCATGCACTTAGAAATTAAAATCAAATCAAATCTGTGCATTGTCAGAAAATCCGGTAGTTCCGGCGTGTATTGGGCGGAACTACCGCAGGTCCGGTAGTACCGGGCGCCCGAGCGGAACGTTTTTTCCAGAGAGCGCCCGGACTAAGACTTAGTCTCTCGGAAAACGGTAGTACCGCGGTTTGACCTGCGGAACTACCGGACTGCCGGTAGTACCGGGCACTCGAGCGGAACGTTTTTTCCAGAGAGCGCCCGGACTTTAACTTAGCCTCTCGGAAAACGGAAGTACCGCGGTTTTACCTGCGGAACTACCGCATGTGCGGAAGTTCCGGTCACCCGAGCGGAACGTTTTTTTCAGAGAGCGCCGAGAATAAGACTTAGTCTCGTTGAGATCGGAAGTACCGGGCTTGGGGCGGAACTTCCGGACGTCCGGAAGTACCGCGGTTTTAACGGCGGTAGTACCGCACTCATTGACCAACGGTTACTTCTGACTCTCTGACATAGCCGTTCTGACCGGTCAGCTAGGGTCCGGTAGTACCGCGGTTTTGCCTGCGGTAGTACCGGATTTCCTG
Organism: Dendrocalamus latiflorus; assembly: GCA_017311315.1. Classification (NCBI taxonomy): domain Eukaryota; kingdom Viridiplantae; phylum Streptophyta; class Magnoliopsida; order Poales; family Poaceae; genus Dendrocalamus; species Dendrocalamus latiflorus. The sequence continues at coordinate 41,178,129 of CM029647.1, forward strand.
AATTCTTCAGGATTGTTTATTGCAACGGCTATTTGAGGTGGGTGAGGGTATAAATACACCCCCACCAGAACTAGGACGTGTGGTTGAACATCCATTGAATACATTTGAGCCTAGAGCAACCTCTCACACCTCATTCACTCTCTTGTGCATTCATTTGAGGTAGTTGACCCAAAATTCAAGTGCATTGCATTCTAGTTGATCCATTGAGCACTTGAGTGAGATCAAGCCGCAGTGGTCTATTCTCTTGGTGCTTGCCGGCACCTAGACGGCTTGGCGGAGTTTCGGTGATCTTCTCAAGAAGATTGTGAGAAGGCCCGGAAGATTGTGAAGGCTTGGAGCTCGCCTACCCGGAGAGGGAAAGGGCATCCAATAGTGATCGAGGTGCTTAGGCTCATTCGTGGAGCCGGTCCGATTCGTTCGGGCTTACCTCAACGTGGACTAGGGGAGACCGGCAAGTCTCCGATCACCACGGTAAAAAGTAACCGTGTCAAAATTGTGGTTTGCTCTCTTGTGATCATATTCTTCCAAGCAACGCTCTTTATTTATATCATTTGATTGCTTGCTTAGTTAGAGTAGCAATTGTTGTTCTCTACCGTTCATTATTGCTCTTAGTCAATCACTTGTGCTAGTGTTAGTGTTATCTTGCTCTATTACTCCATCAAGTTTAAAATTGCTAATTAGAATTAGACGAAAATTTTATAACCTCCTATTCACCCCCCTCTAGTCGGCTTCCTCGATCTTACACCTCGCCAGGTACTTTTCAGATAGAACACTACACAATCAAACCCAAAACTATACTAGAGCTTGTTTCACCACGTCGGGATGAACAAGAGGTAGAAGAATCAATGGGACAAGATGATGAGACAATAGGAGGAGACCCGCGACCTAGCAAGGTCTGTTGTGGCCCGCGACGAACGAGCAAGGGTTGTTGTGGCTTGGGCCAAAAAAGCAGAGTGTGCCACGAGGTCACACCTCCGCAATGACGCCCCCTATAGAAGCATGTCTGTCTTGAATGTTCTAACCGAGCGTTCGCCCCAACACCCGCTCGAGGGAGAGACACCGCCTCTCTGTTGGTGCAGAGACCCATACAAATTCTTTAAGTCTAAGCTACCGGAGGAAATTACCTAATAAAAATTTCCCTAAATACGTACTGGGGGAAATTACTCTAGTGGAACTATCATATTCTAAGTCACATGAAATCGGCAAACCCTAATTTTCGAAACGTGACTCAATTTTGACCTCAATCTGTTTGAGATACAAACCCTCAATTTTCAAAGGAATTTTACAACATGTAAAATTCCAAGAATAAAACATAACGAAGTACACTGCATAAGCAGCTTTGAGAATAAAATTTAAAATATTTTGACCTCGTTTTCGACATTACAAAATTTGTACTGACAGTACACATAAATAAATTATGGATGGCAATTCTGAATGTTTCAAATTTAAAAAAATTACATAATCAAATATACTTTATTACTATGCTTTTACAGCAATTATTTATATATTAACCTCATTTCCTATTTATACATTTTTTTTACAAAAGGTACTTTCGAATTTTTTTTCTCAAAAAATCGAGCCTCCGCACTCTGGCGCTGCGGAAATTCCAGCATGTGCCCTGCGCTCGGGAACCGTGGACGTTCGGCGGGACCCACCACTGTGCGCGCATTAGAGCAAGTACAATAATGATCTTATAGCCAAGCTAGTCAGCATTTTTATTGATGTGGAGGAGAGAAGAGAGGAGAGAGATGAAAGCTTTGCTCTCATGCAAGCAACAAGCTGGGCACGGGAGCCTAAGCAGTGATGGGTCTAGATAATAAATGTATATGAGGAGGAATAGGAAAGAGAATGTGAGACATGGTACCACATAATAATAAAAAACCTTTTGTAGACAAATTATTGTATAACTTAGCTCTTATAACTTGACTTATAGCCAAATATTTGGCTCTATTATTGGACTTGCTCTTAGGCCAGTCTCAATGGAGTTTCATGGAGGGTTTCATGCACATTAAATACGGTGCCACATCAGCCAAAAGAAGCTTTTTGCATGAAACTAGGAGGAGAGAGAAGGAAAACGTTTCATCCCCATGAAACCTTTAAGCGTTGTTTCCAAAACGTTGGTAATCGTGTGAAATCCCCACTGAGAGCCTTGTTGGGTTTCATCCCGTGCGAGCGTGCTTCTGATTGGAGAAGAGAAGGAAGAGGGGACCACAGAAAGGCTAAAATAACCTATGAAACCGCGCAATGAAACTATACACTGAGAGAAAAGACTTGTTTCATGTTTTGTTTTATATCTTGGAAACTGAGAGGTGAAATCTTGCATTGAGACTGGCCTTAAGACAGGCACCAGAAAGCCCGCACTTCCGTTCCGCGGCGCCGCTCTCCTCGGCTGCGGAAAATCCATGTGTCGCTAGCGCGTTCATTTGCGATCGGGGAGGGGCCAATCGCGCAAATACTTCACGCCGGGGGCCAAATCTGCCAAAAAAAACCAAGGGAGCCACTGTTGCAAAATTTCCCTAAACTCGTTTTCTGAACTACTTGTATGTTGGTATTGTAGTATAATTTTTTTATAAATTTCATATTGACGTATTCATTTTTATAAGGGTAATGTTATGTCCCGGACGTTCGATCCGGGCGTCCGACTCTAAACGCTCGGCTGCAACATTTTTTGGCCATGTTTACAACATTTTTCGCCCATGTTTGCAAAAAAGAAAAGAAGCATCCGCAACATTTCTTGTCCATGTCTACAATATTTCTCGGTCATATATACAACAAAAAAAGAAAGAATGATGTGAGCATTTTTATCGTACGCTGCGATATAACATTCTTAGATAATGTGTGCAATAATTTTAATCACCATATGCAACAAAAATATGTGATGCAAAAGTCGATATTGCATATATAAAATAAAAATATTGTAAGAAAATTATGAAAGAAAATATTACAAATATAAATAAAAAATATTATAAACATAGAAAAAATATTACAGACTAATATTTAAAGCTAACGTCCGGATCAAAGGCCAGTATTTCTCTTTTAATAAATTTAGCTCTCCTCTCGTACGGACAGCCACGACCGACGATATATCTTTGCCCCGCTACCTAGCTCGGCAGGGTAGCAGTAGGGCTGTGCATTTCTTAACCGAACTGAAAAAACCGGACCGAAAAAATCGAACCGAACCGGTCAACTCAGTTTGACTGGTTTTCGGTATTCGGTTCGGTTTTCATATTTTAGGTTTTTTTATTCGGTTTTTTCGGGAAAAACCGAAAATACCGAAAAAAAACCGAACTGGTGTCCGATGACTCCGGTCTGCATGTGAATGCACTGGTTACCAGTAGCCTGTAGCCGCGTCACTGGTATGACGTAGCTGGAAGGATCGTGCAGACGACACTACATATATATGGTACTACCACATACTGATATTTGAGTGAAAAGGAAAACGCAAAAGAGAGAGAGGAGAGGTCATGTACTGACAGATCGTACGTAGATCTTGCGTGTTCACATCTATAGACAGGCGAAATTAATGAATGACACAATGCTTTTTTAGTAGTCTGTGTTCACATCATCTACTACTACTGACTGTGACTGTGTTCCATTTTGTTCACATCTTGCGTCTTGTACTATTTTACTAGCCTCGTAGGCGTGGCGCGGCGTCACGCCGCGCCAGCCACCGTGTGTACCGAAGTAAAAGAGGTAATAATTCATGATGAGCTTTTTTAAAAAAATCGAGGGCACATGTGTATTTTAGAAAAAGTCAAAGGGCTTATTTGTAAAAAAATAAGGACCTGTACGTAACTAAATGAGGACCCGTACGTAATTTAGAAACCGCGGGGCGCTATCCTGCAAAGTACACAAAATTTTGGTGAAGTGAAGGGGTGTTTTCGCAAAAAAAGTGTTTTAAAAAACCTGGGAGGGACCTTTTTGCGAGAATCAAGGATCTGTACGTAATTTCGGGAAAATGGAGGGGTTTTTTGCAAAATAGGTCGCCCGACCGTACCGAAATTTGCTCAGACACGCGGCGGACGGAGCGAGGGAAATGCTGGCGTGGCGCTACCTCCGCGCGGCGTTCCCCCGGAACGTAATAGACGGAGTATTAGTAGTCTGTATCCATGGGCACATTATTAACTTAAGACTTGAGATGTATATGTGTGCTGTGCTATTTTGTTCTAGCCAGCTACTAACTGGTACTACTACTGTATACTACTATGTGTTGGATAGTGTTATTCGCTGTATATTTGATCTCGATTCTCAGCAATACGGTGAGTCGGTGAATAGTTTATCCTAGCAGACGCGTTGTGACGGCTAGTAGTATATATATTGTCACCTATTTGCCTCGCTAGTCACTATATCGTTTGTAATTTATGTCAACTTTGGTAAATATGGTATTTACCGATACTACACCGAAATAAATTGGGATTTACCAATACCGAACCGTATTTTCAAAAATACCATATACTACCGAACTAACAATACCATATTTACCGTATATACCGTATATACCGAATCGATTTTATCGAGCTACCTGAATGCACAGTCCTAAGTAGCAGAACCGCGGGTACACAGGTACGCGTAGGTGCGTGTACTGGGGCTTAATCATGTCCTGTATCTCGAACTTGACGCACAGCACAGGACGGACTTGCTAGTAGCATAGCGCCGAGCTCGATCGTTACGGGCAGTACTCATTGAGGGCCTACGAGAGAGACGTGAAACACGTCTGATGTTTGCAAGTCCTTTCAGAATAAATATGCTGGTTTCACGACAATAATATCTGAAATGGACTAAGAATAGACAGGGCATCCTCACAAGGCAGTACTCATTGACGACCTACGAGAGACGGCATCCTCACAAGTCACATGGCAGTACTCATTGACGACCTACGAGAGACGGCATCCTCACAAGGCAGTACTCATTGACGACCTACGAGAGAGACATGAAACACGTCTGATACTTGCAAGTCCTTTCGGAATGAATATGGTTGATCTCTCTAAAATGGACTAGAATAGACGGCATCATCCATCAAACACGGGGTGCGGCTCAGGTGCTGGGGGCACCGCAGTTAGCGCGTGCGGGGGTGCCCCCAGCACCCGCCACGTGTCCCGTAAATCCCCAAAAAATTCCAAAAAATTTAAAAAAATACTTACAAAATCCGAAAATTTGTAAAAAGTACTTTTTGTAAAAGTACTTTTATTAAAAAGTATTTTCAAGTACTTAAAAAAATACTTTTTAATGAAAAGTATAAATCAAAAAAAAATTTAAGTACTTACAAAAAAATACTTTTTATACTTAAAAAAGTACTTTTTACAAATTTTCGGATTTTGTAAGTATTTTTTTAAATTTTTTGGAATTTTTTGGGGATTTGCGGGACACGTGGCGGGTGCTGGGGGCACCCCCGCACGCGCTAACTGCGGTGCCCCCAGCACCTGAGCCGCACCCTCAAACACGTCCGATGTTTGCGATTCCTTTTGGAATGAATACGGTGGCTCCACGGCAATAATCTCTGAAATGGACTAGAATAGACAAGGGCACCGTTACAGCTGCATCATCAGCTAGCATTGTGTCACTCATGGGCAAAAAAAATATCAATATTACTTATGATCGCACTTATTTAATTTGATAGGAGATTATGATATATATATATATATATATATATATATATATATATATATATATATATATATATATATATATATATATATATATATGACAAATTTGCTGAATTAAATTTGTATATTTTGCATAAGCCAGCTTTTGCCACACATAGGTAATCAGAGTAATGCAATTGAAGTATAATAGTTACTACATATTTTACTCATATTAGAACAATGTGATATAGTGTCGTCCCCTATCCCTCCCCATCGTGCTACCTTCGTCTAACCTAATAACTAATACTTTTCGTTGTCACTGCACTCCGGCACCGCCCACCACCCTCCTACTCTGCCTGTCGCCCTCACCGCCCTAGCCTCCCTCTATACCTGGGAGGAACGGTGAACCCTAGACGTGAGGGTAGGATTCTCCTCTCAGGCTCGCCAATGAGGAGGAAGAAAGGATCGTCGGAGAGGAGGAAGAAGGGGTTGCCAGAGAACAAGGTAGAGGTGGCGGCACACAAATCTTTGCGCATATTCAAAGATCAGAAATTTGGATGATTGTTTGAAAGAAAATATTCGAATGATAATTATTAAAACCTGGAAATTAATATTGACAGTCCTGAAAATGGCCAACTGAAGACTAGCTTGTGAAGTCATTTTTTTTTCTTCCTCTTTTCGTTTTTTTTGACTGAGCCGAAGTCGCGGTTTATAGACAAACCGAGTCGTGTTTTTTTTGGCCCAACCTCCAGTGCGGAGGAGAGCTGTTTTCGATCTATAAAAAACCTAGCTTCCAACCCGCTGACATGAGCAACAGTAGCCTGTCCAGTAACACAAGAGCGATCCTTCTCCCTAGCTCCAAGGAATAAAAAGCAGCTAGCCATAGTAGATTATCGATCTGACCTCCGAAAGATCACCTCCGATCCACCCATGGAGCAAGGAGACCAGCAAAAGCCGATCAACACGACGGTAGCGCTGGAGATCCTGTCCCCCTACCTCAACAACCCGCATCGTACCATCACACGGATCGAGGTCTTCGTGGTCGCCGCCGCGGCGCTGCTCTTCTTCCAGTTCATCTTCGGCTCCTTCCGGCGGCGTTCGAGAGGCATCCTCGTCCAGGGCGGCCTGTGTTGAAAATATAAGCACATGTAGGTTCAATTTATTCCATAAATTAATCATGACATCATGCACGCACAATAACAGAACTATCACAGGCATAAAAGATCTAGACATGTAAACCAGTAAACTGTACATGAACAGATCTAATACGGAGAACAGGACTGTTACGTACCGATGGTTCTGTTCTGATCGGTTTGCCGATGTAGATGCCGCAGGCACGGTGAGGATGACACGAAGTCGATGACGATTCGCCGAAGCCGAACGACGAGGAAGACGAGCCAGAGCTACAACGAGCAGTCGCGCAGAGCGCTTCCCAAAAACCTTATTCGCCCTCTCCCGGTGCAGGACTTCGAAGGCGACGGTTCCGGAGACCTGCTCTCCCGAACGACAGTGCACGCCGGCGGACGGGACGGAGTAGACTACGTGGGACGGCGCAGCACAATGGATGGAGAAGGCAAAACCCTAGATTGATTTTCGCGTATGCTGTATGGAGTCGGCGGCTCAGTATTTATGGAAGACCAGGACGCGTGATCAAGACGCCTGCACGTTCTCCATAACTCGTAACCGAACCGGATTAGCAACCGTAACCGATCCGGATTCACCGCCACTCAAAACAGCAAAATAAAACTGCAAAAGGAAGCCGCGTCTGCGCAAACACCTGGAGCGGATTTTGGCGGACCATTCACGCAGGTGCCGTGCGCCCGCGCCGCCCTGCCCAGCCCGGCCCGGCCCGGCCCGGCGAGGCGAGGCGAGCGAGCGCGCGCGTGTTATCCTCTAGTTCTCTCCCACACATGCCTCAAGTGGCTAGGAGTGCACCATCCCTTTTAAGGTGGTCTTCCTCTCCTAGAACTAGCAATATGGTACTAAAGGTCACATGCATGCCTCCTTTGCATGAGTGGGCCTTTGAGATTTAATAGGAATTATTCTTGTTATATGGGCTTGGCCCACATATAATCCAACAATCCCCCACCAGATCTCAAAGTCCCACAGAGATTTGCCTGAATTCCAATGTACTGTTTATATATCAGTATTTCGATGGAGACCGATTAAAGTTGAACATCCACCTAGAACTCCAAGCTACACTTACTCACAACTTGAACAATGGACTATGCCTTGAATTGCAAGTTTGGTGCAAGCAAGCTTCACTTAAAGACTTAACTGATACTAGGCCGCCAGTAGGCTACCCCTCGGTTGGAGCGTATAAGTCATACTCCTTGGTCTCTTCATGAGCTTAGTAGGAGATTACCCAAGATCTCCATAGACTGCGACTAACAGTCGGGCTCATATAGGTGTGTTCTTTCAAGAACGCTCTGCAGGATAGCGTCTTCGCTTCTAAAAACCAATGGAACACATTAAGACCTTAGTCAACCTGCCTTGCAGTTTCTGAGAGTATTGCATCTTCACATAGAGAGGGTTGAAATTACTCTCCTCCAGTTAACTAATGGCTTGTTTTTCCCAGATCCTAATTCACGGGATCTCCGATCACATAGGTTGGGTTACTACCATAGATAACTCACATGGGTCTCATACCCATCTCCTTCGATGCACTATCTATCACATTCCGTGATAGTCCCTTTGTAAAGGGATCTGCCAGGTTTTTATCTGTTTGGATGTAATCCAAGGTTATAACTCCGGAGTTTCTCAATTTCCTGACAGACTTCAATCGTCTCTTAACATGTCTAGACGATTTCATGTTATCCTTAGAACTGTTCACTTTAGCGATAACGGTTTGATTATCACAGTTCATAAGGATAGCTGGCACTGGCTTTTCCACTGTCGGTAGATCCATCAATAGATCTCGTAGCCATTCTGCCTCAACAATAGCAGTGTCTAGTGCCGCAAGCTCTGCTTCCATGGTTGACCTCGTCAAAATGGTCTGTTTGCAAGACCTCCATGAAACAGCACCACCACCAATAGTGAAAACATATCCACTAGTGGCTTTGATCTCATCAGCATCAGAGATCCAGTTGGAATCACTGTAACCCTCCAGCACCGACGGGTACCCAGTATAGTGAAGTCCAAAGTTCGAGGTACCTTTCAGATAGCGCAACACTCGCTCAAGCGCCTTCCAGTGATCATCTCCTGGGTTAGATGTAAACCGGCTCAATTTGCTCACAGCAAAGGAGATGTCTGGCCTTGTTGCACTAGCTAGGTACATTAGTGAGCCAATTATCTGGGAGTATTCCAACTGATTCCTAGCAATTTTCTTATTCTTACGAAGTAACACGCTAGGATCATAAGGTGTTGGAGAAGGCTTGCTGTCAGAAAAGCCAAAACGGCTCAAGACCTTTTCCACATAATGAGATTGCAAAAGTGTAATCCCATCCTCACCTCTAACCAATTTAATGTTTAGAATAACATCAGCCACTCCCAGATCTTTCATATCAAAGTTTTGAGACAAGAATGATTTGACCTCATTTATCACACTGATGTTTGTCCCAAAAATCAAGATGTCATCCACATACAAACATAGAATAACTCCCTCACCCCCACCATAGCGATAGTATACACATTTATCTGCCTCATTGACAGCAAAGCCTGCAGATGTCAGTGTTCTATCGAACTTCTCATGCCACTGCTTAGGGGCTTGTTTCAGACCATACAAAGATTTTAACAGTTTTAACACCTTGCCTTTTTGACCTTCTACTACAAATCCATCAGGCTGTTCCATGTAAATTTCCTCATCCAGCTCTCCGTTAAGAAAAGCTGTCTTAACGTCCATTTGATGAACGAGAAGACCATGTGAGGCAGCCAAAGCAAGTAGTACTCGAATTGTGGTCAGCCTAGCAACAGGTGAGTAAGTGTCAAAGAAATCTTCGCCTTCTTTCTGAGTATAGCCCTTGGCAACAAGCCGAGCCTTATATTTTTCAATAGTACCATCAGGCCTAAGCTTCTTTTTGAACACCCACTTGCACCCTACAGGTTTGCACCCATAAGGTTTATCTGTCAGCTCCCAGGTTCCATTAGCGAAAATGGAATCCATTTCACTACGGACAGCCTCCTTCCAGTGGTCTGCATCAGGGGATGCATACGCTTCTGAAATAGACTTGGGAGTGTCGTCCACAAGGTACACAGTGAAATCATCACCAAAGGATTTGAATATCCTTTGTCTCTTGCTCCTTCTAGGAGCTCCACTGTCATCCTCCTCATTGACAAGTTCATGTGAATGTTCAAAAGGTTCAGGTGATGTGATTGAACTGGGAATTATTTCAGAAGGTTGACTAGTAGTGTTATGTGTATCCTTCATAGGAAAAATATTCTCAAAGAATGTTGCATCTCGAGACTCCATAATTGTACCAACATGCATGTCAGGTACCTCAGTTTTAACTATCAAAAATCTATAGGCAATGCTATGATTAGCATATCCCAGAAAGACGCAGTCCACAGTTTTAGGTCCAAGCTTGCGTTTCTTAGTTATTGGCACATTAACTTTCGCCAAGCACCCCCATGTACGCAAGTAAGAAAGTGATGGTTTTCTCCCAATCCATACCTCGTATGGTGTTTTGTCCTTATTTCTGTTAGGAACTCTATTTAATACGTGATTAGACGTTAGCAAAGCCTCCCCCCACCATGCCTTAGGTAATCCCGCAGTATCTAACATGGCATTCACCAAGTCAGTCAACGTGCGGTTTTTCCTTTCGGCAATCCCATTTGACTCGGGGGAATAAGGAGGCGTCCTCTCATGTATAATGCCATGTTCCTCACAAAATAAGTCAAATTCGTTTGAGAAATACTCTCCACCACGATCTGACCTAAGTCTTTTTATCTTTCTATTTAACTGGTTTTCAACTTCTGCCTTATAGATTTTAAAATAGTCTAAAGCCTCATCTTTCGTTTTCAATAAATACACATAACAGAACCTAGTTGCATCATCAATCAATGTCATGAAATATCGTTTTCCACCCTTCGTCAACACGCCATTCATCTCAGAAAGATCTGAATGCAGGAGTTCTAGTGGTGCCAAGTTTCTCTCCTCGGCAGCCTTGTGAGGCTTACGAGGTTGCTTTGATTGCACACAGCTATGGCATTTAGAACCTTTGGTGATGGAAACGTTTGGAATTAAATTCATACTGGAAAGCCGAGACATCAAACCAAAATTAATATGACATAGACGTGAGTGCCAAACATTAGCCTCATCATCCACACTGCCACAAATATGGTTTACAGTCTTATTGCAGAAATCTGAAAGGGAAAAGCGGAACAAGCCTCCGCACTCATAGCCTTTACCAATAAAATGTCCATGTTTAGACACGACTACTTTATTAGACTCAAATACCAACTTAAGCCCGTCTCTACATAAACGGGAGCCACTAACGAGATTCTTGTCTATAGAAGGGACATGCTGCACGTTCTTCAGCTGCACGATCTTTCCCGAAGTAAACTTCAGATCTACCGTGCCAACACCATGAACAGTAGCATGTGACCCATTCCCCATTAGGACGGAGGAATCTCGGGCGACCTGATAAGAAGAAAACAACGAAATATCAGCACACACATGTACATTAGCTCCTGTATCAATCCACCAATTGGTAGATTGACTAACTGAAAGAACAGTAGGTAAATTACCATACCCAGTCCCATCTCCAGTCTTGCCAATGGTCACGTTGACAGACTTAGAAGTCTGTCCTGCAGGTGCCTTCTTTCCTTTGCGTTGTGGGCACTTCTTGGCCATGTGACCAGGCTCACCGCACACAAAGCAAGTTCTATCATCCTGATTGTTGTTGTTCTTCTTCTTCTTGAAGTTGGTTGTCTGTTGGGCTTTAACAAATTTCCCTTTGTTCTTGCTTGAGGGTTTCTGTACCACATTGGCACTAGACTGCCCTCCATCACCCTTAGACACAGCGTCCTTTTCCCGAGCTTTCTCCTCAATTTCAAGAGACCCAATCAGATTCTCAACAGAGTATTCTTGTCTCTTGTGTTTGAGTGCTGTTCCGAAATTCCTCCATGAAGAAGGTAATTTCGCAATAATACATCCAGCCACAAACTTGTCGGGTAAGACACACTTCAGGAGTTCGAGTTCCTTGGCAATGGCCTGTATCTCATGAGCCTGATCTACTACAGAACGGTTATCAACCATCTTGTAGTCATGAAATTGCTCCATGACATACATGTCACTTGCTGGCATCAGTAGCACCGTATTTGGAATTCAGTGCATCCCATAACTCCTTCGCGTCTGTCATGTGCATATACACCTCGCACAGACGGTCAGCAAGAACACTAAGAATGCATCCAACAAAGAGAGTAGTGGCAGTCTCGAATTCTTTCTGCTTTTCAGCATCAAGAACACCTTCAGGCTTGCCATTACTAACCCAGAATACATTCATAGCAGTAAGCCACAGAGTGACCCTGATCTGCCATCTCTTAAAGTGCACACCGGAGAACTTATCCGGCCTCAGTGCATCGGCAAATCCAGCCATAGTAAAACCACAGTGCCTACAATAAGGTTTTTGGATTGTTGAAAATATAAGCACATGTAGGTTCAATTTATTCCATAAATTAATCATGACATCATGCACGCACAATAACAGAACTATCACAGGCATAAAAGATCTAGACATGTAAACCAGGAAACTGTACATGAACAGATCTAATACGGAGAACATGACTGTTACGTACCGATGGTTCTGTTCTGATCGGTTTGCCGATGTAGACGCCGCAGGCACGGTGAGGATGACACGAAGTCGATGACGATTCGCCGAAGCCGAACGACGAGGAAGACGAGCCAGAGCTACAGCGAGCAGTCGCGCAGAGCGCTTCCCAAAAACCTTATTCGCCCTCTCCCGGTGCAGGACTTCGAAGGCGACGGTTCCGGAGACCTGCTCTCCCGAACGACAGTGCACGCCGGCGGACGGGACGGAGTAGACTACGTGGGACGGCGCAGCACAATGGATGGAGAAGGCAAAACCCTAGATTGATTTTCGCGTATGCTGTATGGAGTCGGCGGCTCAGTATTTATGGAAGACCAGGACGCGTGATCAAGACGCCTGCACGTTCTCCATAACTCGTAACCGAACCGGATTAGCAACCGTAACCGATCCGGATTCACCGCCACTCAAAACAGCAAAATAAAACTGCAAAAGGAAGCCGCGTCTGCGCAAGCACCTGGAGCGGATTTTGGCGGACCATTCACGCAGGTGCCGTGCGCCCGCGCCGCCCTGCCCAGCCCAGCCCGGCCCGGCCCGGCCCGGCCCGGCCCGGCCCGGCGAGGCGAGGCGAGCGAGCGCGCGCGTGTTATCCTCTAGTTCTCTCCCACACATGCCTCAAGTGGCTAGGAGTGCACCATCCCTTTTAAGGTGGTCTTCCTCTCCTAGAACTAGCAATATGGTACTAAAGGTCACATGCATGCCTCCTTTGCATGAGTGGGCCTTTGAGATTTAATAGGAATTATTCTTGTTATATGGGCTTGGCCCACATATAATCCAACAATCCCCCTACCAGATCTCAAAGTCCCACAGAGATTTGCCTGAATTCCAATGTACTGTTTATATATCAGTATTTCGATGGAGACCGATTAAAGTTGAACATCCACCTAGAACTCCAAGCTACACTTACTCACAACTTGAACAATGGACTATGCCTTGAATTGCAATGTTTGGTGCAAGCAAGCTTCACTTAAAGACTTAACTGATACTAGGCCGCCAGTAGGCTACCCCTCGGTTGGAGCGTATAAGTCATACTCCTTGGTCTCTTCATGAGCTTAGTAGGAGATTACCCAAGATCTCCATAGACTGCGACTAACAGTCGGGCTCATATAGGTGTGTTCTTTCAAGAACGCTCTGCAGGATAGCGTCTTCGCTTCTAAAAACCAATGGAACACATTAAGACCTTAGTCAACCTGCCTTGCAGTTTCTGAGAGTATTGCATCTTCACATAGAGAGGGTTGAAATTACTCTCCTCCAGTTAACTAATGGCTTGTTTTTCCCAGATCCTAATTCACGGGATCTCCGATCACATAGGTTGGGTTACTACCATAGATAACTCACATGGGTCTCATACCCATCTCCTTCGATGCACTATCTATCACATTCCGTGATAGTCCCTTTGTAAAGGGATCTGCCAGGTTTTTATCTGTTTGGATGTAATCCAAGGTTATAACTCCGGAGTTTCTCAATTTCCTGACAGACTTCAATCGTCTCTTAACATGTCTAGACGATTTCATGTTATCCTTAGAACTGTTCACTTTAGCGATAACGGTTTGATTATCACAGTTCATAAGGATAGCTGGCACTGGCTTTTCCACTGTCGGTAGATCCATCAATAGATCTCGTAGCCATTCTGCCTCAACAATAGCAGTGTCTAGTGCCGCAAGCTCTGCTTCCATGGTTGACCTCGTCAAAATGGTCTGTTTGCAAGACCTCCATGAAACAGCACCACCACCAATAGTGAAAACATATCCACTAGTGGCTTTGATCTCATCAGCATCAGAGATCCAGTTGGAATCACTGTAACCCTCCAGCACCGACGGGTACCCAGTATAGTGAAGTCCAAAGTTCGAGGTACCTTTCAGATAGCGCAACACTCGCTCAAGCGCCTTCCAGTGATCATCTCCTGGGTTAGATGTAAACCGGCTCAATTTGCTCACAGCAAAGGAGATGTCTGGCCTTGTTGCACTAGCTAGGTACATTAGTGAGCCAATTATCTGGGAGTATTCCAACTGATTCCTAGCAATTTTCTTATTCTTACGAAGTAACACGCTAGGATCATAAGGTGTTGGAGAAGGCTTGCTGTCAGAAAAGCCAAAACGGCTCAAGACCTTTTCCACATAATGAGATTGCAAAAGTGTAATCCCATCCTCACCTCTAACCAATTTAATGTTTAGAATAACATCAGCCACTCCCAGATCTTTCATATCAAAGTTTTGAGACAAGAATGATTTGACCTCATTTATCACACTGATGTTTGTCCCAAAAATCAAGATGTCATCCACATACAAACATAGAATAACTCCCTCACCCCCACCATAGCGATAGTATACACATTTATCTGCCTCATTGACAGCAAAGCCTGCAGATGTCAGTGTTCTATCGAACTTCTCATGCCACTGCTTAGGGGCTTGTTTCAGACCATACAAAGATTTCAACAGTTTTAACACCTTGCCTTTTTGACCTTCTACTACAAATCCATCAGGCTGTTCCATGTAAATTTCCTCATCCAGCTCTCCGTTAAGAAAAGCTGTCTTAACGTCCATTTGATGAACGAGAAGACCATGTGAGGCAGCCAAAGCAAGTAGTACTCGAATTGTGGTCAGCCTAGCAACAGGTGAGTAAGTGTCAAAGAAATCTTCGCCTTCTTTCTGAGTATAGCCCTTGGCAACAAGCCGAGCCTTATATTTTTCAATAGTACCATCAGGCCTAAGCTTCTTTTTGAACACCCACTTGCACCCTACAGGTTTGCACCCATAAGGTTTATCTGTCAGCTCCCAGGTTCCATTAGCGATAATGGAATCCATTTCACTACGGACAGCCTCCTTCCAGTAGTCTGCATCAGGGGATGCATACGCTTCTGAAATAGACTTGGGAGTGTCGTCCACAAGGTACACAGTGAAATCATCACCAAAGGATTTGAATATCCTTTGTCTCTTGCTCCTTCTAGGAGCTCCACTGTCATCCTCCTCATTGACAAGTTCATGTGAATGTTCAAAAGGTTCAGGTGATGTGATTGAACTGGGAATTATTTCAGAAGGTTGACTAGTAGTGTTATGTGTATCCTTCATAGGAAAAATATTCTCAAAGAATGTTGCATCTCGAGACTCCATAATTGTACCAACATGCATGTCAGGTACCTCAGTTTTAACTATCAAAAATCTATAGGCAATGCTATGATTAGCATATCCCAGAAAGACGCAGTCCACAGTTTTAGGTCCAAGCTTGCGTTTCTTAGTTATTGGCACATTAACTTTCGCCAAGCACCCCCATGTACGCAAGTAAGAAAGTGATGGTTTTCTCCCAATCCATACCTCGTATGGTGTTTTGTCCTTATTTCTGTTAGGAACTCTATTTAATACGTGATTAGACGTTAGCAAAGCCTCCCCCCACCATGCCTTAGGTAATCCCGCAGTATCTAACATGACATTCACCAAGTCAGTCAACGTGCGGTTTTTCCTTTCGGCAATCCCATTTGACTCGGGGGAATAAGGAGGCGTCCTCTCATGTATAATGCCATGTTCCTCACAAAATAAGTCAAATTCGTTTGAGAAATACTCTCCACCACGATCTGACCTAAGTCTTTTTATCTTTCTATTTAACTGGTTTTCAACTTCTGCCTTATAGATTTTAAAATAGTCTAAAGCCTCATCTTTCGTTTTCAATAAATACACATAACAGAACCTAGTTGCATCATCAATCAATGTCATGAAATATCGTTTTCCACCCTTCGTCAACACGCCATTCATCTCAGAAAGATCTGAATGCAGGAGTTCTAGTGGTGCCAAGTTTCTCTCCTCGGCAGCCTTGTGAGGCTTACGAGGTTGCTTTGATTGCACACAGCTATGGCATTTAGAACCTTTGGTGATGGAAACGTTTGGAATTAAATTCATACTGGAAAGCCGAGACATCAAACCAAAATTAATATGACATAGACGTGAGTGCCAAACATTAGCCTCATCATCCACACTGCCACAAATATGGTTTACAGTCTTATTGCAGAAATCTGAAAGGGAAAAGCGGAACAAGCCTCCGCACTCATAGCCTTTACCAATAAAATGTCCATGTTTAGACACGACTACTTTATTAGACTCAAATACCAACTTAAGCCCGTCTCTACATAAACGGGAGCCACTAACGAGATTCTTGTCTATAGAAGGGACATGCTGCACGTTCTTCAGCTGCACGATCTTTCCCGAAGTAAACTTCAGATCTACCGTGCCAACACCATGAACAGTAGCATGTGACCCATTCCCCATTAGGACGGAGGAATCTCGGGCGACCTGATAAGAAGAAAACAACGAAATATCAGCACACACATGTACATTAGCTCCTGTATCAATCCACCAATTGGTAGATTGACTAACTGAAAGAACAGTAGGTAAATTACCATACCCAGTCCCATCTCCAGTCTTGCCAATGGTCACGTTGACAGACTTAGAAGTCTGTCCTGCAGGTGCCTTCTTTCCTTTGCGTTGTGGGCACTTCTTGGCCATGTGACCAGGCTCACCGCACACAAAGCAAGTTCTATCATCCTGATTGTTGTTGTTCTTCTTCTTCTTGAAGTTGGTTGTCTGTTGGGCTTTAACAAATTTCCCTTTGTTCTTGCTTGAGGGTTTCTGTACCACATTGGCACTAGACTGCCCTCCATCACCCTTAGACACAGCGTCCTTTTCCCGAGCTTTCTCCTCAATTTCAAGAGACCCAATCAGATTCTCAACAGAGTATTCTTGTCTCTTGTGTTTGAGTGCTGTTCCGAAATTCCTCCATGAAGAAGGTAATTTCGCAATAATACATCCAGCCACAAACTTGTCGGGTAAGACACACTTCAGGAGTTCGAGTTCCTTGGCAATGGCCTGTATCTCATGAGCCTGATCTACTACAGAACGGTTATCAACCATCTTGTAGTCATGAAATTGCTCCATGACATACATGTCATTGCTGGCATCAGTAGCACCGTATTTGGAATTCAGTGCATCCCATAACTCCTTCGCGTCTGTCATGTGCATATACACCTCGCACAGACGGTCAGCAAGAACACTAAGAATGCATCCAACAAAGAGAGTAGTGGCAGTCTCGAATTCTTTCTGCTTTTCAGCATCAAGAACACCTTCAGGCTTGCCATTACTAACCCAGAATACATTCATAGCAGTAAGCCACAGAGTGACCCTGATCTGCCATCTCTTAAAGTGCACACCGGAGAACTTATCCGGCCTCAGTGCATCGGCAAATCCAGCCATAGTAAAACCACAGTGCCTACAATAAGGTTTTTGGATTGTTGAAAATATAAGCACATGTAGGTTCAATTTATTCCATAAATTAATCATGACATCATGCACGCACAATAACAGAACTATCACAGGCATAAAAGATCTAGACATGTAAACCAGGAAACTGTACATGAACAGATCTAATACGGAGAACAGGACTGTTACGTACCGATGGTTCTGTTCTGATCGGTTTGCCGATGTAGACGCCGCAGGCACGGTGAGGATGACACGAAGTCGATGACGATTCGCCGAAGCCGAACGACGAGGAAGACGAGCCAGAGCTACAGCGAGCAGTCGCGCAGAGCGCTTCCCAAAAACCTTATTCGCCCTCTCCCGGTGCAGGACTTCGAAGGCGACGGTTCCGGAGACCTGCTCTCCCGAACGACAGTGCACGCCGGCGGACGGGACGGAGTAGACTACGTGGGACGGCGCAGCACAATGGATGGAGAAGGCAAAACCCTAGATTGATTTTCGCGTATGCTGTATGGAGTCGGCGGCTCAGTATTTATGGAAGACCAGGACGCGTGATCAAGACGCCTGCACGTTCTCCATAACTCGTAACCGAACCGGATTAGCAACCGTAACCGATCCGGATTCACCGCCACTCAAAACAGCAAAATAAAACTGCAAAAGGAAGCCGCGTCTGCGCAAGCACCTGGAGCGGATTTTGGCGGACCATTCACGCAGGTGCCGTGCGCCCGCGCCGCCCTGCCCAGCCCAGCCCGGCCCGGCCCGGCCCGGCGAGGCGAGGCGAGCGAGCGCGCGCGTGTTATCCTCTAGTTCTCTCCCACACATGCCTCAAGTGGCTAGGAGTGCACCATCCCTTTTAAGGTGGTCTTCCTCTCCTAGAACTAGCAATATGGTACTAAAGGTCACATGCATGCCTCCTTTGCATGAGTGGGCCTTTGAGATTTAATAGGAATTATTCTTGTTATATGGGCTTGGCCCACATATAATCCAACAATCCCCCACCAGATCTCAAAGTCCCACAGAGATTTGCCTGAATTCCAATGTACTGTTTATATATCAGTATTTCGATGGAGACCGATTAAAGTTGAACATCCACCTAGAACTCCAAGCTACACTTACTCACAACTTGAACAATGGACTATGCCTTGAATTGCAAGTTTGGTGCAAGCAAGCTTCACTTAAAGACTTAACTGATACTAGGCCGCCAGTAGGCTACCCCTCGGTTGGAGCGTATAAGTCATACTCCTTGGTCTCTTCATGAGCTTAGTAGGAGATTACCCAAGATCTCCATAGACTGCGACTAACAGTCGGGCTCATATAGGTGTGTTCTTTCAAGAACGCTCTGCAGGATAGCGTCTTCGCTTCTAAAAACCAATGGAACACATTAAGACCTTAGTCAACCTGCCTTGCAGTTTCTGAGAGTATTGCATCTTCACATAGAGAGGGTTGAAATTACTCTCCTCCAGTTAACTAATGGCTTGTTTTTCCCAGATCCTAATTCACGGGATCTCCGATCACATAGGTTGGGTTACTACCATAGATAACTCACATGGGTCTCATACCCATCTCCTTCGATGCACTATCTATCACATTCCGTGATAGTCCCTTTGTAAAGGGATCTGCCAGGTTTTTATCTGTTTGGATGTAATCCAAGGTTATAACTCCGGAGTTTCTCAATTTCCTGACAGACTTCAATCGTCTCTTAACATGTCTAGACGATTTCATGTTATCCTTAGAACTGTTCACTTTAGCGATAACGGTTTGATTATCACAGTTCATAAGGATAGCTGGCACTGGCTTTTCCACTGTCGGTAGATCCATCAATAGATCTCGTAGCCATTCTGCCTCAACAATAGCAGTGTCTAGTGCCGCAAGCTCTGCTTCCATGGTTGACCTCGTCAAAATGGTCTGTTTGCAAGACCTCCATGAAACAGCACCACCACCAATAGTGAAAACATATCCACTAGTGGCTTTGATCTCATCAGCATCAGAGATCCAGTTGGAATCACTGTAACCCTCCAGCACCGACGGGTACCCAGTATAGTGAAGTCCAAAGTTCGAGGTACCTTTCAGATAGCGCAACACTCGCTCAAGCGCCTTCCAGTGATCATCTCCTGGGTTAGATGTAAACCGGCTCAATTTGCTCACAGCAAAGGAGATGTCTGGCCTTGTTGCACTAGCTAGGTACATTAGTGAGCCAATTATCTGGGAGTATTCCAACTGATTCCTAGCAATTTTCTTATTCTTACGAAGTAACACGCTAGGATCATAAGGTGTTGGAGAAGGCTTGCTGTCAGAAAAGCCAAAACGGCTCAAGACCTTTTCCACATAATGAGATTGCAAAAGTGTAATCCCATCCTCACCTCTAACCAATTTAATGTTTAGAATAACATCAGCCACTCCCAGATCTTTCATATCAAAGTTTTGAGACAAGAATGATTTGACCTCATTTATCACACTGATGTTTGTCCCAAAAATCAAGATGTCATCCACATACAAACATAGAATAACTCCCTCACCCCCACCATAGCGATAGTATACACATTTATCTGCCTCATTGACAGCAAAGCCTGCAGATGTCAGTGTTCTATCGAACTTCTCATGCCACTGCTTAGGGGCTTGTTTCAGACCATACAAAGATTTCAACAGTTTTAACACCTTGCCTTTTTGACCTTCTACTACAAATCCATCAGGCTGTTCCATGTAAATTTCCTCATCCAGCTCTCCGTTAAGAAAAGCTGTCTTAACGTCCATTTGATGAACGAGAAGACCATGTGAGGCAGCCAAAGCAAGTAGTACTCGAATTGTGGTCAGCCTAGCAACAGGTGAGTAAGTGTCAAAGAAATCTTCGCCTTCTTTCTGAGTATAGCCCTTGGCAACAAGCCGAGCCTTATATTTTTCAATAGTACCATCAGGCCTAAGCTTCTTTTTGAACACCCACTTGCACCCTACAGGTTTGCACCCATAAGGTTTATCTGTCAGCTCCCAGGTTCCATTAGCGATAATGGAATCCATTTCACTACGGACAGCCTCCTTCCAGTAGTCTGCATCAGGGGATGCATACGCTTCTGAAATAGACTTGGGAGTGTCGTCCACAAGGTACACAGTGAAATCATCACCAAAGGATTTGAATATCCTTTGTCTCTTGCTCCTTCTAGGAGCTCCACTGTCATCCTCCTCATTGACAAGTTCATGTGAATGTTCAAAAGGTTCAGGTGATGTGATTGAACTGGGAATTATTTCAGAAGGTTGACTAGTAGTGTTATGTGTATCCTTCATAGGAAAAATATTCTCAAAGAATGTTGCATCTCGAGACTCCATAATTGTACCAACATGCATGTCAGGTACCTCAGTTTTAACTATCAAAAATCTATAGGCAATGCTATGATTAGCATATCCCAGAAAGACGCAGTCCACAGTTTTAGGTCCAAGCTTGCGTTTCTTAGTTATTGGCACATTAACTTTCGCCAAGCACCCCCATGTACGCAAGTAAGAAAGTGATGGTTTTCTCCCAATCCATACCTCGTATGGTGTTTTGTCCTTATTTCTGTTAGGAACTCTATTTAATACGTGATTAGACGTTAGCAAAGCCTCCCCCCACCATGCCTTAGGTAATCCCGCAGTATCTAACATGACATTCACCAAGTCAGTCAACGTGCGGTTTTTCCTTTCGGCAATCCCATTTGACTCGGGGGAATAAGGAGGCGTCCTCTCATGTATAATGCCATGTTCCTCACAAAATAAGTCAAATTCGTTTGAGAAATACTCTCCACCACGATCTGACCTAAGTCTTTTTATCTTTCTATTTAACTGGTTTTCAACTTCTGCCTTATAGATTTTAAAATAGTCTAAAGCCTCATCTTTCGTTTTCAATAAATACACATAACAGAACCTAGTTGCATCATCAATCAATGTCATGAAATATCGTTTTCCACCCTTCGTCAACACGCCATTCATCTCAGAAAGATCTGAATGCAGGAGTTCTAGTGGTGCCAAGTTTCTCTCCTCGGCAGCCTTGTGAGGCTTACGAGGTTGCTTTGATTGCACACAGCTATGGCATTTAGAACCTTTGGTGATGGAAACGTTTGGAATTAAATTCATACTGGAAAGCCGAGACATCAAACCAAAATTAATATGACATAGACGTGAGTGCCAAACATTAGCCTCATCATCCACACTGCCACAAATATGGTTTACAGTCTTATTGCAGAAATCTGAAAGGGAAAAGCGGAACAAGCCTCCGCACTCATAGCCTTTACCAATAAAATGTCCATGTTTAGACACGACTACTTTATTAGACTCAAATACCAACTTAAGCCCGTCTCTACATAAACGGGAGCCACTAACGAGATTCTTGTCTATAGAAGGGACATGCTGCACGTTCTTCAGCTGCACGATCTTTCCCGAAGTAAACTTCAGATCTACCGTGCCAACACCATGAACAGTAGCATGTGACCCATTCCCCATTAGGACGGAGGAATCTCGGGCGACCTGATAAGAAGAAAACAACGAAATATCAGCACACACATGTACATTAGCTCCTGTATCAATCCACCAATTGGTAGATTGACTAACTGAAAGAACAGTAGGTAAATTACCATACCCAGTCCCATCTCCAGTCTTGCCAATGGTCACGTTGACAGACTTAGAAGTCTGTCCTGCAGGTGCCTTCTTTCCTTTGCGTTGTGGGCACTTCTTGGCCATGTGACCAGGCTCACCGCACACAAAGCAAGTTCTATCATCCTGATTGTTGTTGTTCTTCTTCTTCTTGAAGTTGGTTGTCTGTTGGGCTTTAACAAATTTCCCTTTGTTCTTGCTTGAGGGTTTCTGTACCACATTGGCACTAGACTGCCCTCCATCACCCTTAGACACAGCGTCCTTTTCCCGAGCTTTCTCCTCAATTTCAAGAGACCCAATCAGATTCTCAACAGAGTATTCTTGTCTCTTGTGTTTGAGTGCTGTTCCGAAATTCCTCCATGAAGAAGGTAATTTCGCAATAATACATCCAGCCACAAACTTGTCGGGTAAGACACACTTCAGGAGTTCGAGTTCCTTGGCAATGGCCTGTATCTCATGAGCCTGATCTACTACAGAACGGTTATCAACCATCTTGTAGTCATGAAATTGCTCCATGACATACATGTCATTGCTGGCATCAGTAGCACCGTATTTGGAATTCAGTGCATCCCATAACTCCTTCGCGTCTGTCATGTGCATATACACCTCGCACAGACGGTCAGCAAGAACACTAAGAATGCATCCAACAAAGAGAGTAGTGGCAGTCTCGAATTCTTTCTGCTTTTCAGCATCAAGAACACCTTCAGGCTTGCCATTACTAACCCAGAATACATTCATAGCAGTAAGCCACAGAGTGACCCTGATCTGCCATCTCTTAAAGTGCACACCGGAGAACTTATCCGGCCTCAGTGCATCGGCAAATCCAGCCATAGTAAAACCACAGTGCCTACAATAAGGTTTTTGGATTGTTGAAAATATAAGCACATGTAGGTTCAATTTATTCCATAAATTAATCATGACATCATGCACGCACAATAACAGAACTATCACAGGCATAAAAGATCTAGACATGTAAACCAGGAAACTGTACATGAACAGATCTAATACGGAGAACAGGACTGTTACGTACCGATGGTTCTGTTCTGATCGGTTTGCCGATGTAGACGCCGCAGGCACGGTGAGGATGACACGAAGTCGATGACGATTCGCCGAAGCCGAACGACGAGGAAGACGAGCCAGAGCTACAGCGAGCAGTCGCGCAGAGCGCTTCCCAAAAACCTTATTCGCCCTCTCCCGGTGCAGGACTTCGAAGGCGACGGTTCCGGAGACCTGCTCTCCCGAACGACAGTGCACGCCGGCGGACGGGACGGAGTAGACTACGTGGGACGGCGCAGCACAATGGATGGAGAAGGCAAAACCCTAGATTGATTTTCGCGTATGCTGTATGGAGTCGGCGGCTCAGTATTTATGGAAGACCAGGACGCGTGATCAAGACGCCTGCACGTTCTCCATAACTCGTAACCGAACCGGATTAGCAACCGTAACCGATCCGGATTCACCGCCACTCAAAACAGCAAAATAAAACTGCAAAAGGAAGCCGCGTCTGCGCAAGCACCTGGAGCGGATTTTGGCGGACCATTCACGCAGGTGCCGTGCGCCCGCGCCGCCCTGCCCAGCCCAGCCCGGCCCGGCCCGGCCCGGCGAGGCGAGGCGAGCGAGCGCGCGCGTGTTATCCTCTAGTTCTCTCCCACACATGCCTCAAGTGGCTAGGAGTGCACCATCCCTTTTAAGGTGGTCTTCCTCTCCTAGAACTAGCAATATGGTACTAAAGGTCACATGCATGCCTCCTTTGCATGAGTGGGCCTTTGAGATTTAATAGGAATTATTCTTGTTATATGGGCTTGGCCCACATATAATCCAACAATCCCCCACCAGATCTCAAAGTCCCACAGAGATTTGCCTGAATTCCAATGTACTGTTTATATATCAGTATTTCGATGGAGACCGATTAAAGTTGAACATCCACCTAGAACTCCAAGCTACACTTACTCACAACTTGAACAATGGACTATGCCTTGAATTGCAAGTTTGGTGCAAGCAAGCTTCACTTAAAGACTTAACTGATACTAGGCCGCCAGTAGGCTACCCCTCGGTTGGAGCGTATAAGTCATACTCCTTGGTCTCTTCATGAGCTTAGTAGGAGATTACCCAAGATCTCCATAGACTGCGACTAACAGTCGGGCTCATATAGGTGTGTTCTTTCAAGAACGCTCTGCAGGATAGCGTCTTCGCTTCTAAAAACCAATGGAACACATTAAGACCTTAGTCAACCTGCCTTGCAGTTTCTGAGAGTATTGCATCTTCACATAGAGAGGGTTGAAATTACTCTCCTCCAGTTAACTAATGGCTTGTTTTTCCCAGATCCTAATTCACGGGATCTCCGATCACATAGGTTGGGTTACTACCATAGATAACTCACATGGGTCTCATACCCATCTCCTTCGATGCACTATCTATCACATTCCGTGATAGTCCCTTTGTAAAGGGATCTGCCAGGTTTTTATCTGTTTGGATGTAATCCAAGGTTATAACTCCGGAGTTTCTCAATTTCCTGACAGACTTCAATCGTCTCTTAACATGTCTAGACGATTTCATGTTATCCTTAGAACTGTTCACTTTAGCGATAACGGTTTGATTATCACAGTTCATAAGGATAGCTGGCACTGGCTTTTCCACTGTCGGTAGATCCATCAATAGATCTCGTAGCCATTCTGCCTCAACAATAGCAGTGTCTAGTGCCGCAAGCTCTGCTTCCATGGTTGACCTCGTCAAAATGGTCTGTTTGCAAGACCTCCATGAAACAGCACCACCACCAATAGTGAAAACATATCCACTAGTGGCTTTGATCTCATCAGCATCAGAGATCCAGTTGGAATCACTGTAACCCTCCAGCACCGACGGGTACCCAGTATAGTGAAGTCCAAAGTTCGAGGTACCTTTCAGATAGCGCAACACTCGCTCAAGCGCCTTCCAGTGATCATCTCCTGGGTTAGATGTAAACCGGCTCAATTTGCTCACAGCAAAGGAGATGTCTGGCCTTGTTGCACTAGCTAGGTACATTAGTGAGCCAATTATCTGGGAGTATTCCAACTGATTCCTAGCAATTTTCTTATTCTTACGAAGTAACACGCTAGGATCATAAGGTGTTGGAGAAGGCTTGCTGTCAGAAAAGCCAAAACGGCTCAAGACCTTTTCCACATAATGAGATTGCAAAAGTGTAATCCCATCCTCACCTCTAACCAATTTAATGTTTAGAATAACATCAGCCACTCCCAGATCTTTCATATCAAAGTTTTGAGACAAGAATGATTTGACCTCATTTATCACACTGATGTTTGTCCCAAAAATCAAGATGTCATCCACATACAAACATAGAATAACTCCCTCACCCCCACCATAGCGATAGTATACACATTTATCTGCCTCATTGACAGCAAAGCCTGCAGATGTCAGTGTTCTATCGAACTTCTCATGCCACTGCTTAGGGGCTTGTTTCAGACCATACAAAGATTTCAACAGTTTTAACACCTTGCCTTTTTGACCTTCTACTACAAATCCATCAGGCTGTTCCATGTAAATTTCCTCATCCAGCTCTCCGTTAAGAAAAGCTGTCTTAACGTCCATTTGATGAACGAGAAGACCATGTGAGGCAGCCAAAGCAAGTAGTACTCGAATTGTGGTCAGCCTAGCAACAGGTGAGTAAGTGTCAAAGAAATCTTCGCCTTCTTTCTGAGTATAGCCCTTGGCAACAAGCCGAGCCTTATATTTTTCAATAGTACCATCAGGCCTAAGCTTCTTTTTGAACACCCACTTGCACCCTACAGGTTTGCACCCATAAGGTTTATCTGTCAGCTCCCAGGTTCCATTAGCGATAATGGAATCCATTTCACTACGGACAGCCTCCTTCCAGTAGTCTGCATCAGGGGATGCATACGCTTCTGAAATAGACTTGGGAGTGTCGTCCACAAGGTACACAGTGAAATCATCACCAAAGGATTTGAATATCCTTTGTCTCTTGCTCCTTCTAGGAGCTCCACTGTCATCCTCCTCATTGACAAGTTCATGTGAATGTTCAAAAGGTTCAGGTGATGTGATTGAACTGGGAATTATTTCAGAAGGTTGACTAGTAGTGTTATGTGTATCCTTCATAGGAAAAATATTCTCAAAGAATGTTGCATCTCGAGACTCCATAATTGTACCAACATGCATGTCAGGTACCTCAGTTTTAACTATCAAAAATCTATAGGCAATGCTATGATTAGCATATCCCAGAAAGACGCAGTCCACAGTTTTAGGTCCAAGCTTGCGTTTCTTAGTTATTGGCACATTAACTTTCGCCAAGCACCCCCATGTACGCAAGTAAGAAAGTGATGGTTTTCTCCCAATCCATACCTCGTATGGTGTTTTGTCCTTATTTCTGTTAGGAACTCTATTTAATACGTGATTAGACGTTAGCAAAGCCTCCCCCCACCATGCCTTAGGTAATCCCGCAGTATCTAACATGACATTCACCAAGTCAGTCAACGTGCGGTTTTTCCTTTCGGCAATCCCATTTGACTCGGGGGAATAAGGAGGCGTCCTCTCATGTATAATGCCATGTTCCTCACAAAATAAGTCAAATTCGTTTGAGAAATACTCTCCACCACGATCTGACCTAAGTCTTTTTATCTTTCTATTTAACTGGTTTTCAACTTCTGCCTTATAGATTTTAAAATAGTCTAAAGCCTCATCTTTCGTTTTCAATAAATACACATAACAGAACCTAGTTGCATCATCAATCAATGTCATGAAATATCGTTTTCCACCCTTCGTCAACACGCCATTCATCTCAGAAAGATCTGAATGCAGGAGTTCTAGTGGTGCCAAGTTTCTCTCCTCGGCAGCCTTGTGAGGCTTACGAGGTTGCTTTGATTGCACACAGCTATGGCATTTAGAACCTTTGGTGATGGAAACGTTTGGAATTAAATTCATACTGGAAAGCCGAGACATCAAACCAAAATTAATATGACATAGACGTGAGTGCCAAACATTAGCCTCATCATCCACACTGCCACAAATATGGTTTACAGTCTTATTGCAGAAATCTGAAAGGGAAAAGCGGAACAAGCCTCCGCACTCATAGCCTTTACCAATAAAATGTCCATGTTTAGACACGACTACTTTATTAGACTCAAATACCAACTTAAGCCCGTCTCTACATAAACGGGAGCCACTAACGAGATTCTTGTCTATAGAAGGGACATGCTGCACGTTCTTCAGCTGCACGATCTTTCCCGAAGTAAACTTCAGATCTACCGTGCCAACACCATGAACAGTAGCATGTGACCCATTCCCCATTAGGACGGAGGAATCTCGGGCGACCTGATAAGAAGAAAACAACGAAATATCAGCACACACATGTACATTAGCTCCTGTATCAATCCACCAATTGGTAGATTGACTAACTGAAAGAACAGTAGGTAAATTACCATACCCAGTCCCATCTCCAGTCTTGCCAATGGTCACGTTGACAGACTTAGAAGTCTGTCCTGCAGGTGCCTTCTTTCCTTTGCGTTGTGGGCACTTCTTGGCCATGTGACCAGGCTCACCGCACACAAAGCAAGTTCTATCATCCTGATTGTTGTTGTTCTTCTTCTTCTTGAAGTTGGTTGTCTGTTGGGCTTTAACAAATTTCCCTTTGTTCTTGCTTGAGGGTTTCTGTACCACATTGGCACTAGACTGCCCTCCATCACCCTTAGACACAGCGTCCTTTTCCCGAGCTTTCTCCTCAATTTCAAGAGACCCAATCAGATTCTCAACAGAGTATTCTTGTCTCTTGTGTTTGAGTGCTGTTCCGAAATTCCTCCATGAAGAAGGTAATTTCGCAATAATACATCCAGCCACAAACTTGTCGGGTAAGACACACTTCAGGAGTTCGAGTTCCTTGGCAATGGCCTGTATCTCATGAGCCTGATCTACTACAGAACGGTTATCAACCATCTTGTAGTCATGAAATTGCTCCATGACATACATGTCATTGCTGGCATCAGTAGCACCGTATTTGGAATTCAGTGCATCCCATAACTCCTTCGCGTCTGTCATGTGCATATACACCTCGCACAGACGGTCAGCAAGAACACTAAGAATGCATCCAACAAAGAGAGTAGTGGCAGTCTCGAATTCTTTCTGCTTTTCAGCATCAAGAACACCTTCAGGCTTGCCATTACTAACCCAGAATACATTCATAGCAGTAAGCCACAGAGTGACCCTGATCTGCCATCTCTTAAAGTGCACACCGGAGAACTTATCCGGCCTCAGTGCATCGGCAAATCCAGCCATAGTAAAACCACAGTGCCTACAATAAGGTTTTTGGATTGTTGAAAATATAAGCACATGTAGGTTCAATTTATTCCATAAATTAATCATGACATCATGCACGCACAATAACAGAACTATCACAGGCATAAAAGATCTAGACATGTAAACCAGGAAACTGTACATGAACAGATCTAATACGGAGAACAGGACTGTTACGTACCGATGGTTCTGTTCTGATCGGTTTGCCGATGTAGACGCCGCAGGCACGGTGAGGATGACACGAAGTCGATGACGATTCGCCGAAGCCGAACGACGAGGAAGACGAGCCAGAGCTACAGCGAGCAGTCGCGCAGAGCGCTTCCCAAAAACCTTATTCGCCCTCTCCCGGTGCAGGACTTCGAAGGCGACGGTTCCGGAGACCTGCTCTCCCGAACGACAGTGCACGCCGGCGGACGGGACGGAGTAGACTACGTGGGACGGCGCAGCACAATGGATGGAGAAGGCAAAACCCTAGATTGATTTTCGCGTATGCTGTATGGAGTCGGCGGCTCAGTATTTATGGAAGACCAGGACGCGTGATCAAGACGCCTGCACGTTCTCCATAACTCGTAACCGAACCGGATTAGCAACCGTAACCGATCCGGATTCACCGCCACTCAAAACAGCAAAATAAAACTGCAAAAGGAAGCCGCGTCTGCGCAAGCACCTGGAGCGGATTTTGGCGGACCATTCACGCAGGTGCCGTGCGCCCGCGCCGCCCTGCCCAGCCCAGCCCGGCCCGGCCCGGCCCGGCCCGGCGAGGCGAGGCGAGCGAGCGCGCGCGTGTTATCCTCTAGTTCTCTCCCACACATGCCTCAAGTGGCTAGGAGTGCACCATCCCTTTTAAGGTGGTCTTCCTCTCCTAGAACTAGCAATATGGTACTAAAGGTCACATGCATGCCTCCTTTGCATGAGTGGGCCTTTGAGATTTAATAGGAATTATTCTTGTTATATGGGCTTGGCCCACATATAATCCAACAATCCCCCACCAGATCTCAAAGTCCCACAGAGATTTGCCTGAATTCCAATGTACTGTTTATATATCAGTATTTCGATGGAGACCGATTAAAGTTGAACATCCACCTAGAACTCCAAGCTACACTTACTCACAACTTGAACAATGGACTATGCCTTGAATTGCAAGTTTGGTGCAAGCAAGCTTCACTTAAAGACTTAACTGATACTAGGCCGCCAGTAGGCTACCCCTCGGTTGGAGCGTATAAGTCATACTCCTTGGTCTCTTCATGAGCTTAGTAGGAGATTACCCAAGATCTCCATAGACTGCGACTAACAGTCGGGCTCATATAGGTGTGTTCTTTCAAGAACGCTCTGCAGGATAGCGTCTTCGCTTCTAAAAACCAATGGAACACATTAAGACCTTAGTCAACCTGCCTTGCAGTTTCTGAGAGTATTGCATCTTCACATAGAGAGGGTTGAAATTACTCTCCTCCAGTTAACTAATGGCTTGTTTTTCCCAGATCCTAATTCACGGGATCTCCGATCACATAGGTTGGGTTACTACCATAGATAACTCACATGGGTCTCATACCCATCTCCTTCGATGCACTATCTATCACATTCCGTGATAGTCCCTTTGTAAAGGGATCTGCCAGGTTTTTATCTGTTTGGATGTAATCCAAGGTTATAACTCCGGAGTTTCTCAATTTCCTGACAGACTTCAATCGTCTCTTAACATGTCTAGACGATTTCATGTTATCCTTAGAACTGTTCACTTTAGCGATAACGGTTTGATTATCACAGTTCATAAGGATAGCTGGCACTGGCTTTTCCACTGTCGGTAGATCCATCAATAGATCTCGTAGCCATTCTGCCTCAACAATAGCAGTGTCTAGTGCCGCAAGCTCTGCTTCCATGGTTGACCTCGTCAAAATGGTCTGTTTGCAAGACCTCCATGAAACAGCACCACCACCAATAGTGAAAACATATCCACTAGTGGCTTTGATCTCATCAGCATCAGAGATCCAGTTGGAATCACTGTAACCCTCCAGCACCGACGGGTACCCAGTATAGTGAAGTCCAAAGTTCGAGGTACCTTTCAGATAGCGCAACACTCGCTCAAGCGCCTTCCAGTGATCATCTCCTGGGTTAGATGTAAACCGGCTCAATTTGCTCACAGCAAAGGAGATGTCTGGCCTTGTTGCACTAGCTAGGTACATTAGTGAGCCAATTATCTGGGAGTATTCCAACTGATTCCTAGCAATTTTCTTATTCTTACGAAGTAACACGCTAGGATCATAAGGTGTTAGAGAAGGCTTGCTGTCAGAAAAGCCAAAACGGCTCAAGACCTTTTCCACATAATGAGATTGCAAAAGTGTAATCCCATCCTCACCTCTAACCAATTTAATGTTTAGAATAACATCAGCCACTCCCAGATCTTTCATATCAAAGTTTTGAGACAAGAATGATTTGACCTCATTTATCACACTGATGTTTGTCCCAAAAATCAAGATGTCATCCACATACAAACATAGAATAACTCCCTCACCCCCACCATAGCGATAGTATACACATTTATCTGCCTCATTGACAGCAAAGCCTGCAGATGTCAGTGTTCTATCGAACTTCTCATGCCACTGCTTAGGGGCTTGTTTCAGACCATACAAAGATTTCAACAGTTTTAACACCTTGCCTTTTTGACCTTCTACTACAAATCCATCAGGCTGTTCCATGTAAATTTCCTCATCCAGCTCTCCGTTAAGAAAAGCTGTCTTAACGTCCATTTGATAAACGAGAAGACCATGTGAGGCAGCCAAAGCAAGTAGTACTCGAATTGTGGTCAGCCTAGCAACAGGTGAGTAAGTGTCAAAGAAATCTTCGCCTTCTTTCTGAGTATAGCCCTTGGCAACAAGCCGAGCCTTATATTTTTCAATAGTACCATCAGGCCTAAGCTTCTTTTTGAACACCCACTTGCACCCTACAGGTTTGCACCCATAAGGTTTATCTGTCAGCTCCCAGGTTCCATTAGCGATAATGGAATCCATTTCACTACGGACAGCCTCCTTCCAGTAGTCTGCATCAGGGGATGCATACGCTTCTGAAATAGATTGGGAGTGTCGTCCACAAGGTACACAGTGAAATCATCACCAAAGGATTTGAATATCCTTTGTCTCTTGCTCCTTCTAGGAGCTCCACTGTCATCCTCCTCATTGACAAGTTCATGTGAAATGTTCAAAAGGTTCAGGTGATGTGATTGAACTGGGAATTATTTCAGAAGGTTGACTAGTAGTGTTATGTGTATCCTTCATAGGAAAATATTCTCAAAGAATGTTGCATCTCGAGACTCCATAATTGTACCAACATGCATGTCAGGTACCTCAGTTTTAACTATCAAAAATCTATAGGCAATGCTATGATTAGCATATCCCAGAAAGACGCAGTCCACAGTTTTAGGTCCAAGCTTGCGTTTCTTAGTTATTGGCACATTAACTTTCGCCAAGCACCCCCATGTACGCAAGTAAGAAAGTGATGGTTTTCTCCCAATCCATACCTCGTATGGTGTTTTGTCCTTATTTCTGTTAGGAACTCTATTTAATACGTGATTAGACGTTAGCAAAGCCTCCCCCCACCATGCCTTAGGTAATCCCGCATATC